>WAAG01036182.1:1487-18682 GCA_013390105.1 Tichodroma muraria | reverse complement strand
CTGAAGTAGTGTATACTGATGCAGATACTCCCTAGGAACTATGAAAAAGGGTGTTCTCCTAGGCTTCTGTCAGACAGCATTACAACTTAGCCTGAGGTTTTAACACCTATGGACAACTGATATCTTTTAAGAGCTAATTTCCAAGTTAAACTTCTGAACTTGCCCATCTTCTGTTAGGGATTAAACTAATATAAAGCTCTAGCCTATGGGAACAAGCAAGTGTAGTGTTTCTATTTCTCTCATGATCAAGAAGAGTTTAGCCTTATAATCTTATTTAAAGTGTTGCCCTTGATCAACCATGTTCTTAACAGGATCACCACAATCTAGATTCCAGATCAAGTAGCACCCAACAAATTGACTGCTTTGCTTGTCTCTCATGATTAATAGTCTACCCTCTTCAAATGAAGGATGTAATCAGGCAAATCAAAAGCACTACCAAAAAATGAAGACAATGAGAAACCTTATATAAAAGCAGTATATTTAAATGTAATTCCCAAAGCAGTCCTTAAAAAATAAGCACCATAGCTTCATAAACAATAAATGAAGAAAACAAAGTCAATGGAATCCAGTTTTATAAAGAGCTAATTAGGACAGTCAGCAGGGTTGTTTGGCTTACCTCTGGGATTTTTCAGTGCTTTCTGCATTTATAAAAAGGCCCATAATGAATATGAAATAGTGAAGAAGAAATTTTTTTTTTTAGGAGAATGATTCATAATTTTTTAATACTGAAAACTTCTTAAGCTGCTCAATACTAGAACCTCCAAAGGAGGTTTACTCTATATTTACTATCTTTATATGTCCTTGATAGATGATTTGCTCCTGACTATGGTGAAAAAATGGGTAATGTATGAAGGTAGGATTATTCCTTTTTTTTTATGTTCCACTCCTCTGTATTAATAGACCTTACTCATGATATTTATATCTTTTAGTGTATCCTTTTGTAAATTTCATATCCAGTAAATTTTTTACATGGAATAGCTCTTCCAGCAGAAAACTGATTATTTTTCCTCTCAGTGGGAAGAGAAACGATTTCATAGGAATGGTGGCAGGTTATCATGGGTAACAGAAAGGGTTATGCATTGGTTTCAATAAATCTCAGCTCATTTTGTAGTTATATTTTGCTATATATACATATGTTAAATAGTACTTTAAAAGTTTCTAAAGAGTTTTAAATAAAGAATGTAAGGGCTGAGTTTGAAATCTGTTGCAGAGTGTCTTTATGGCCTTTATGGTATTATTGCCTCAGAATGTGTGAAATGTGTAAAATGTACAAGAGCCAGGCAGAACTACAAAACTCCCAAAAGTTACACCCTAAGGCATGTAGCTCCAACACCACTTAACACAGAGTAAGTGTAAAATCAGCCAGTTTACAGGGGACCTTATTACCTACATGTAAAGATTTTAAGAGCTACTGTGTGCAAATAACAATGCTATGATTAGATTACTTGAAAATACACTCTCAAAAATGGTTAGATATTAAAATATGGAGGAATTACTCTACCAAGGATGCTTAATTGAAATTGCAGGAGGCTTAAAATGGTAGCTTTCCATTTCTCTTTCCATTTGTCTCAGGAGAGACAGCTGTATACACTTATGTAAGTGTCTATAGTGATAACTTCAAGCTTTCAAAATTCATGAGTCAGACCAAAAGAAATTTCATCATTCACCTAAAAATCGTTAGGTTAAATAAAGGTGAGTTGCTCATTCATTCTTTTCCATCTCTCCCTCTGTAAACTGCCTGGCACATTTGTTTTCAGGAACTCTTTTCTTAACTCTGGAGACCAGAAAGTTGTGAATATTTCAAATGAAAACTAGTAAGTCTCTTGGCACCCCATTAAGCTTCAGGCACAGGAATCAGGGAAAAACAGTATACACTGTCGCCTTTGTGATTAAAACAGTTTCTATCTCAATTTTGATATGAAAAGAGTATGAAAATCTCATGACTCTGAATGTTCAGTTTGGTATCACGAAAAAGGGGCCTTTGGCACAACACTCATTTTCCCCTTTTAAGAAAAGGTGTTAGGATAGTACCTGAGTTTTAGAAAGTCCTTCTGAAGTCACAGAGGAATATGTTTCACTTAGGACATCTGCAGTTACTCTCACTCATTTTTCAGTTTTGATGTAGAAATAGAGAATTATGGTGGATTCTGTAAATATTCCACCATCTCTTTTCTTTTATCCACTTCTTTATAAGCATATTCAAGAAAAGTTGGTGAGCAGCCTAGACATCACAGAAATTGAGACTGCAATAATTAGCCAGATGACCTAAGACATAAAAGCCCAAAGAGTCACTTCTGTTAGGTAGTATAAAGATATCTAGAGATCTGGAATGAGATATATTTGAGGAGAATATATTTGAATAAATGTGTCCTATCCTTAGTAGTTACAGAAATGTTTCTATCTTTTATCCTGACTATTTAAAAAACTAAAAATGAAATTGCAGAGGGATCATCTAGGGTTCCTATTCTTGTTGATTTTTACTGTTTACCTGTGAACAGTACTATATTCCTTCATCAAATGGACTTTGTTAGGAGTTTCCATTCATCATAGACTTGTTGCATGGGGCAACTCATTTAGTTCCAGCAGACACAGACAAGACTAAGGTACTCCACGCCCTGGATTTTGTTAACAAAATTTGCTCCAGGAAAAGGAGTAGAAAAGCTTCAAGCAATACAGAACAGAACTGATTTAGGTGCCCTTTGGGTAATCCCTATGGGACACTCTGAGGGTGTTGAGAGGTCTGGTTTCTGACATCATGAGGATGCTCTCAACTATTTTTGAAAGATTGTTGAGGTCAGGAAATTTCCCAATGGGCAAATAAAAGCAAATGTTCTCCCCATATTCAAAGAAAGGCCCAAAACATAATCAAAGGAAATCCTGTCCAGTCAACATCACTTCAGGCCCTGGAGAAAACATCTAGCAAGTCCTCTTGGAAGCCACTTCTAGATTCATGAAGGAAGGTGATTGGGAATATCTAGCAGTAATTGAAGGAGATGAACCATGCCTGGCCAATCTGATGACTGTCTTGTATGGTTAAAATACTAGATCTGTGAATAACTGTAAGGCAGCAGATATTGGCTACTTTTTTAGCACAGCATTAGACACAGTGTCCAAGTCAGGACATTATGCTCTAGATGAGTGAACTACTAGACAGCTAAATTGTCTGCCTCCACAGAGAGCAGTTTGTGGTTGGTACTCTATCTGCAGGCTGATTACAGATGGAGCACAGAGGGGTCTGTATTGGGACTGTTCCTGTTCAATATCATTATCAATGACTTGGAGGATAAAGTACATAAAGTGCACCCTTACCATGTTTGCAGCTTACACCAAACTGAGGGGTGCAGTCAACATGCTCAATGGCAGAGATGTCTTCCAGGGGGCCTAGACAAGCTGGAGGAATAGGCCAATAAGGAACTCGTGAAGGATAAATGCAAGGTCCTGCACCTTGGACAGATTAACCCCCTGTAACAATACTGGCTGGGGACTGGCCAGCTGGGGAGTGGGTCTGCTGAACAGGCTCTGCGGGTGCTGTTTCGCACGGGGCTGAAGAGGAGCCAGAACTGTGCCCTGAGATCAAGGCAGGGTCTCAGCACCCTGGACTGTGCTCATCAGATGATATCAAGGGTATCACTGAAAGCGATTATTTACTTGACGCTTTTTAGACCATACAGAATGCTGTGTCCAGGTTTGAGTACAAGAAAGTCATCGATAAAGTGAAATAACAGAACAGGTTGTCTGGTGAGGCTATGAAATCTTCACCTGTAGAGGTTTGTGAGGGCTGGACTGGAGAAAATGCTAAGCAACCTGGTATTGCTTAGCATTTTCCAGCTGATCCTGTTTTGAGTGAAAAATTGGAGTTGTTGACTCTTTGAGGTTCCTTCCAACCGTAATGATTATATGGTTGCTATTAAATTTACTTTATAACCAACATTAAACACAATTTCCTATGTCAATGGCAATGCTAGTTTGATTACTGTTCAGGCTGGGAACTAAAGACTGAATATATCAAAAATAATTTAAATCTAGTGAACTCTCTAAATCTTGATCCCTAAAAATTCAAATGCTTCATGTAAAAAAAAAACTTTTTTTTGGTTTTCAGATAAAATGTGGGTTTGTATCAACCATTCAAATATAAATATTTTGTCCAAAATAAGAATAAAATCTTTATGTCTCTCAAAGCAAGTAAGTTTTACCAGCTTTATGAAAATTAAAATTATTTTTTATTTGCTAGTGGACTGAAAAAACAATTATTTACATATATTTCCTGAAGAAATATTCGTTTGGGACTGTAACTTGATTTATGTCTTCATTGTTCCAAGAGGTTTATATAATGGAGTTTATTTTCTATATTGCAGAGATGTGATATGGTACTGAAAATTATATAAATTAGATGGAGAGCCAGAGTGTCACCAAAATACCCTGTTTCCTTCTTCCTCCTCTGTTACTGTGATAGGTTTGTGGGGGGGGTAGGCACATATTTAAACAAACAGAAGTGTTTTCTTATTTCTTCCTCTGTTCTTTGTCAGCATGTTAACTGAGATATGACAATGCCTTCTCTTTGAAAAATCAAATGCAGATGGTTTACTTTGAGTTCAAAGTATAACTCCAGTTCCTAGCTCTAGTAATATAATCCGGAAGTCTCCAGACTGATGTTTCTACAGGACAGGACGAATCCTGTCTCTTCATGTCAAACAAATAATAATCCTAAAAGTAAGTCAGTCTCAAGAAACAGGTCTCAAGGAACAATGATCCAAGCAGTTAATAAACAAGCTAGGATTTGAGACTGATGAATGGGAGAAGTAGGACAGAAATCCAAAACTACTTTTTTTTTTTCTGGAAAAAAAATTGTAGT
Source organism: Tichodroma muraria (assembly GCA_013390105.1). Classification (NCBI taxonomy): domain Eukaryota; kingdom Metazoa; phylum Chordata; class Aves; order Passeriformes; family Sittidae; genus Tichodroma; species Tichodroma muraria. Next base: position 13,830 of record WAAG01036182.1, on the reverse strand, counting down.
GGTAAAGGAGGTGTGACAAGGTGGATGAAGGAATTCAGTCTAACATCTCGTTTATTTAAATGTCCAGAAAATTTCAGTCACAATCATACTCAGAATGTGTGTGTCTCTCTCAAAGCAGCTAATTTTTCTGGGAAAACAAGGACAAAGAAATCATCAATGGGACAATTTTATACTATCATACAGGAAGTCCACAGTGAGGCCTTTGCACAAATTGCCCTGAAAAATATCAGTCAAGGGAGGAGGATGATGATCACTTAAGGGTACTAGTTTTGATGTACCATCTGGAAAAGGAAATTTTGAGAAAGGAGGAAAAGGACCATGAAAAGTCTTCTTGCCACAATAGCTTAAATACAAACTCAATTCTTTCAGAAAGTATATTCACTTTAAATTCTGTAAGGCTGATTCCTGCTCCCAGAAATATTTCCTTTACCCCTGTTGTGGTTTCAGTCTGAAAATTAATTTTCAGACTGAAAATATTAATTTGGGTTGCCAATTTAAAATTCTGTAATCAAGAGCAAAGCAGGCTCAAACTTGAAAAGAACAGACTTTATTAACTAACACAAAAAGAAAGAAAAAAACCAAGAATTAGAATGAAACCTTTAAAACATTCTCCTTCTATTACCAAAACTTATTTCATTCTTACTGACAACATACAGAAATTACATTTAGAACTTTCAGTCAGTTTTTTCAGCTCTAGAACGGCCTTTCTTCAACTCTTTTAGGGATTGGAGCATCTCTTATTTGCTATGAAAAAACTAACAAAACAAAACAAATACTTCACGATAACAACCGCCTGGAACATCTGTATCATGAAGTTCCTCCCATGTTTACAGCCCTTTCATAGCTGTGCCTTTGGGTCATAATCAATGTATGGGGTTTATTTTTTAAAGACAAACTGTTCAAAAACAAAGGTTTTCTTCTTCTTCGTCTTCTTCTCAGGGGCAGAATCTTCACTTCTCTGTTTAAACTTCTCAGCAATTACAGCTACTTTAACATTGGCTTATTTAACATTATATTCTCCTGCTCAGGTCTACAATTTGAACTTTTTTATCTCCCCATACTTCTCTATGGTTTAAAGAAAAATGTCTTGTTATATTATAGTTTATCACCATAGCTTATAAGAGATTTTTAATGTAGAAAATAAAACAACTCCTTATCTTTCTTCCATTTAAGACATCACTTTCTTTTTCTGACTGTGAATATCTTTATGTGGTCTCTTTATGTATCTTCACTCTGGCTTTTCTCTCACTCAAGAGAGGATGGAAGTTTTCTAGTTCCATCTGAGTATTTAAAGAGTTCACAAAGGCAGCAGTCATACTAAAGTAGTCAAGTGATATATTTGAGGCCGTGCTAGGGCTGTAGGCTTCTTCCTCTCTCAGGGTTTTGAAACCGCAAGGCTGCTCCCAGCTTCAGCCACTGGCCAGACCCTTGTTGCTGGGGAGAGGGGCCCGATGAACTCCTCTCTCCACCCCTCGGTCTCATCAGGGCAGAATCAGTACCGGAGCAAACCCCACTCGAGCAGTCCGATCCTGACAGGGCCATCCCCCCGCCCGGTCTCAGCAGCATGATGTCTCATGGCTTCGGGACAGCTCAGGGAAGCTCTCCCAGCGGCCGTGCTGGTGGGGAGGGCAGCTCGGATTCCATCAGATCTCAGAGCCGTGGCTTGGCCCAGCCATGGCTCGGCCCCGCGGCCTCCCCTCCCCCGCCGGCCGCACCAGGCCTGGCCCGGCCCAGCCAGGCCCCGAGGGCCGCGGCGGAGCAGCCAGGCAGCGCCTGCTACCTCTGCTCCAACCGGGAACCAGAAGGAACTTTCTGGGTTCTCACTTAAAATGTGTATTCACAAAGGCATACCCATGCCTTTCATTGGTTTTATCAAGTGTCAATATTACACATTGGCCAATCAAGGCTAAACCACAACAACCCCTAAGACACCTTACCTGAATCAAGGACAAAAGACTTCTTTCACAAGTGAAAACTAGAGGAAAAACTTCTACAGCAACATCAGCAAGAAACTTAACTGCACATTCAAAGAACAAGTTAAAACCCTAATTGTGAAATTCATGAAGTGGCAACTTTGAAATGCAGATCAATCAAAGGCAGGATTGATACAAGGGCAGGTATAGATTCCTCCATCTTCATTCACTGGACAGTATGTATATATTGCATTTTGCTGCAATTGTTTCTAAGACCAGGACCCTTATGATTCATTGGCAGAAACTACACTGTGTCAGCTGAAATGGAGTCTTTCTCTGCAGGTAGAATCTGCATCATGTTTTTCTTAGCAGAAATATCCTTGCATATCTGACTGGTTATTCTGCAACCATATCCTTAAAAAATATAGGGAAAAAAAAGAAAAATTCATGTTTCTTACTGAGACAGCCACACTCAATTTTCTGGAATATATAAAAGAATTATCAGAATGCTAGTAAGTTCTTTCGTATTAGCAGCATCTCAAAATGCCTTTGTGTAGATTGATCCTTCACTGATTTCTTCTGACTTGTCTGGAAGGCCAAGTGTGTTTCCTGTCACTGGTAGCATTGCTGAAGAAAGAATTATGAGAAATTCAGGCCAGCTTTCTAAAGCTGCAGGCAGCAAACACACCCAGGTTATGTTTAACCCTGTAACCCAGAACAGCAAGCAGGCAGGTGAGAGACTAAATAAGATTAAGAGGTGGCAGCATCAGCTGACCTATTGCAGTGTTGGTGGGAGGTGGAGAGGCAGGGGAATCTGTGCTGTAGCAGTCAAACACATCTCCAGTGTTGTCTGCTAGGTACACAGATATTTCAGATTACAAGGTGGGAGGCGTTCTTTATCAGGGTCCTCTTTTAGAGGTGCGTGACTTACTTGTGAAGGAATGCCTGCTGAAAAAAAGAGCACAGACAAACACACAAATACTCTTTGTATTTCTCCTCCCTGATTTCTTATGTTGCGTTACTTGGGAGTCTCACCAACTTCTGTATTTTCATATGGCAAAACCAGAAACACTCTCAGCTTGGCTTGATGTTAATGGACCTCTTACTGTGAGCATCACAGGTAGCTGTAAGGGGTATATATTTTGACTCATGATACAAATCTAACCTAGCTTTCATAGTACCATAGTGATAACACTCTATGAAAGTTTAATAAGTTATAATGAGTAAGTAAAATTTATGAAGCGTGAATGCTGGATTGTTTTTTGTAACATTCATATTTTCCATCCTAGAGTAAATAAATGGCTATTCATTTGGAAGTGTCAGAGATAACTAACAGGACGTACTTATTTAAGCATCTTCTCATTTTGCACATGTGCAGAGCAGTGATTGGTATTTAGTATTTATGAGTCTAGGGATCTCTTACTGTGTTAATGTAGTTGTAGTTCTCATAAATTTGTATCTTTATTACTTAGAACATTTGTATGTTTTGGTGAACACAGTGGTAATGTAATGTGGAAGGCAGTATAGTCCCATTGCTTTATCCTTGAATGAGTGCTCTGGTTCTTGTGTGGCCTTCAGCAAACCATCCTTCTTCCTCTGTGATTGATACTCTGTTTTTACAGTGGTCCCTGGAAGAGAGGTGCCACACATTACCTGTGTATTTCTCATTGTTTTAGAATACCCTCAGAGGTCTTACCCACGTCTTTAGAGCAGCTGGTCGAAAACTACGCTTCCTTTTTATCAGACCCTGTCATTCTTTTATATTAGACACAGCATGTGACAGGAGAGGATAATTGGCAAATAGGACATAACTACTGTTCAAAGATTAAATTTTGTGACTTCTAGTTTTACTTCAGATCCAGGCATTAACTTGGTAATTTACACATAGATATCTCTCTGCACTTCTCAAGGACTCTCAAAAGCTATGCTGGTTCTGGCTGCTACTTGACTGTCCTGTAAAGATATACATAAGGAAACATTTTTTCCCACTGAAAATATGTAAAGATTGTTCCCTTTCTGTTCTGAAAATGGTGCATGTCACTCTCATGAAGATGAGAATCTAAGTTTGCTTTTTATTTCATGTAAAGTCAATTCCATGAATGTTGTCCTTGCAATCTCCCAAGAGTGTCCCTAGGGGTTCAGACTCCTCTTTAAAGGTGGATAATGTTGCCAAGAACTTTGAAATTGCTGATAAATGATTCTACATAAGGGTGAATCATTGATTCTTCTGTGTGAGATTGAAATTGGTAAGAATGGAGTATCTGTGGATTTTATAGACTGTTTTTTGTAGCTGTAGTTTTCTGCTGGCCACTTCTTCTAAAAAGAAGAGCTGATGATGTGGATGGAAAAGGAATAGATAATGTAACTTGGAAATTCTTAAGTATTGAGGAGCTGGAAGCTGGTGAGACATCATCAGTCACTTGACCTTCAAGTGAGCAATGGAGGTGTTTGTCACATAAAGTAAAAGCTCTTTGGGAGAGTTCCAGAAGGGAGATGAGTGGGTCAATTTACTACTTGGCTCCTGTCTGTCTCTGCTACATTTCTTCATTTTCCGCAGCTCCTAATGATACTAGTCAGGCTCAGAGAGAGAGGAGTCTCTGTCTCTTGTCTGAAATTGCATATCTAATTCAATGTTAGCCCATTAGATCTGAATTCTGCCTTGGTGATAGCCATTTTATAATCCTCTAATCAAAAATGAGAAAAATCTCACAATAAGCACACAGTTATTTCCATTGAGCCAGAAAGTGATATTGCCATCATTTATCTTCGTGGTTATGTCTCATTAAGAAATTTTTATGGTTTTACACTTTTCTTTCTCTTTACTTTTTATTCTATATTGGTGCATGAAGAGAGGTAAAAGGGCACTTTTTAAAAAAAATAGTTTGTAGGCAATTTGAATCTCATCTAATTAACACAAATATTTTCCCCAAGTAATAGGATTTAGTTTTAAAGTATGAAAGATAATCAAAATATATTGCAAGTGTTTCTAAAACTGGGCTGCTTACAATCAACACTGTAATCACATATTGAAGTTTACGCAACTCAGCTTAGTGTTTGTAAGATATTCTTTGGGACTTATTCAAAAACATTGACTTAAATCCTTAAGACATTTACAATATTTTGGAAAATTAATACATTGTTGTCTTTTGACTCCCTATAGAAGCTAAGGACCATGGAGCCACTTGCTCACCATCCGCCTGCGGGGAGAAGGATCTGCCCGTGGTCTGAGATAAAAACAGTCTAATAATTGAAACAAAGTAAAATATATCAATTATACTAATCATAGTAATTATAATAGCAATAATAATAATAATAACATTAATAATTGTAAATAAAAGGAGCAAGAGACAGTAATTAAATCCATGAACATAAAATTGATAAACAATATAATTGGTCACCACCTGCTTATCAATGCCCAGCCTGTCCCCCAGTAGAAATTGGTATCTCCCAACAAAGCTGCCCCAGTTTGTATACTGGCCACAACATTCCATGGTATGGAATATCCTTTTGGCCAGTTCAGGTCAGCTGTCCTGGCCATGGTCCGTGACAGCTTCTTGTCCAGCTGCTCCCTAGCAGAGCCTGGGACACTGAAAAGTCCTGGACTTAGGGTTAGCAATTGCTAAAACATCAGTCTCAATTATTCATCATCAATACATCATCTCAAAACATCATCAATATTATTCTCATACTGAATGCATAGCACAGCACCGTACAAGCTATGAGAAGAAAATTAACTCTATATCATAGGAAACCAAAACACTACACTAAGGAANAGAAGCTAAGTACCATGGAGCCACTTGCTCACCATCCTCCTGCGGGGAGAAGGATCTGCCCGTGGTCTGAGATAAAAACAGTCTAATAATTGAAACAAAGTAAAATATATCAATTATACTAATCATAGTAATTATAATAGCAATAATAATAATAATAACATTAATAATTGTAAATAAAAGGAGCAAGAGACAGTAATTAAATCCATGAACATAAAATTGATAAACAATATAATTGGTCACCACCTGCTTATCAATGCCCAGCCTGTCCCCCAGTAGAAATTGGTATCTCCCAACAAAGCTGCCCCAGTTTGTATACTGGCCACAACATTCCATGGTATGGAATATCCTTTTGGCCAGTTCAGGTCAGCTGTCCTGGCCATGGTCCGTGACAGCTTCTTGTCCAGCTGCTCCCTAGCAGAGCCTGGGACACTGAAAAGTCCTGGACTTAGGGTTAGCAATTGCTAAAACATCAGTCTCAATTATTCATCATCAATACATCATCTCAAAACATCATCAATATTATTCTCATACTGAATGCATAGCACAGCACCGTACAAGCTATGAGAAGAAAATTAACTCTATATCATAGGAAACCAAAACACTACACTAAGGAATTTTACCAGCCACAAAGAATTTACTAACAGAAATATGGATGACATCCATCAAATTAGTTATTATTGCTCATATACTCCTACTAACAGTCATGATAATATGATAAATAATATGTTTTCAAGTGTGTTCATGTTTTGGATTCTTCTACCTTTAATTTTTTCTTCAATATAGCTGTCTTTAGTAATGCCGTTATTGGGAGGACCTAAAAGCATTTCTGTGCTTTTATGAGGAATATAAGGAAAAGATTTTTGGAGAATGCATTTCTCAAGAGTAGAACATAAAAAACATAGACAAGGAAAGGATCCTGAACTGACTTCCATTATTACATAATTAAGTGAATGTACCTTACTTTAAAACAAATGGGAATGTACAATGAAGAATCAGTAATGCCTGTCCTCACAAATTCCTCTCCTAACCACTAAAGCATGTCAGTGTACATTCTGAGTACTTTTTCCATAGGTGTTTTTTGGTGTGGTTCCACAGAGATGGTTTACAATGTCAGGACATGCATGCCTGTCCTGCACATGCTTTGTAGATATATCTGTCCAGAAAAAGTATCCTTGTCATTTAAAATACTGGGAAGTGTCCTTGGCTCACATAAAATTAATTTCCCAACAAATTAATTACTGGAGTAAGAATTTCTCAAGATAGTTATTGTATCAATCTGCATGCAAAGTAAGAGTTTTGCTGGAGAAAGAGCAGAATAAAAACAAAAAGAAGTGGAAGCATGAAATTAAAAAAAAACAAAAACTTTCAGCTACGGATTATTCTTACTTTTTCTTGATGTATCATCACACCAGGTGCTAACCAGTGCTCCAAAAATACTACATATTCCAGGTCCCCTACTAAGATTGGATATACCTAATTTAAAAAAAAAAGCTAAATGAAACTGAATAAAGCAGTGCAATTCAGTTGCAATCTCCAATAATGAGTACCTGATGTTACCTACTCAGCTTGTCCAGAGGAACTAAAAAGTTCCACTTTAGGTTCTGTAGTGTGATTTATACACATGCCAAAATACTGAGCAAGCTTAACAGGTATTCTTTGGTTACCTTGCAGCACAAAGGAAGAATAATACTTGCTTACCCAGTATTTTTGCCAATCCGTTTCTAAACACCTTGTGTTATCGAATCAGTGTAGATGCAAATTTAATTGAAAAGGAGGACCTGAGTAGCTGCTACCACCTAATGGGCCAGTGAAGTGTGCAGACAGTTCTTACATTTCTGACTGCAAAACTAAGTGGAGATAAAGGTTTTAAAATCCTACAGCTCATGCACATTGTTTCTGTTGAGCAGAAACGAGTCCTGTCGGTTGTTCTGCAGCATCTCTGATATATCAGCATGCTCTGTTGCAGGACCACAAAGAACCTGGCACCTGCTGGGGAATGCCAGTGTCCATGTTTCTCTACAGAAACACCCATGTACCATATGCCAGGGGCTCAGGGGTGCCAGCCTCGACCAATTGGTTCCATGCCTCTGACTGGACTGGTAAATTCCTATAAATCATAGAGGAAAGCAATGAATTGGTAACAATATTGAGGGCAGTGAAAAGCCCCAGGACACTAAGCAAAAGCTGTGCTCATATCTAGTTTATAATTTATCTTGCTTATTTGCATGTGATATCAAAGGTGGTATCCAGATAGTTTTAATAGATAATTAAGGAAATGGCCTAAGTGTACCAGAACCCGATACATTGTCGAGCAAATTGCCTTACTACTCATTATTTTTGCATCCTTTGCTATCTTCTTCCATGCAGTGCTGGAACATTTATTTCCACTGAGAAATGCAATTTTACTATAATCAAAATAATGTACTTGTCCACTTCGGTGCTCAAAGCAATTGGGAAGAAAGCCTAAAACTTTATTATTTCCTGGATTCATTTGAATAAAGTCAAAAAGCATTATTTTAATGAAGTGGAAATATGCTTTCTGACTTGGGGTTTGATTTGAATATTGTAGGGAAATGTGTGGCTTAAGTAGGTATGCTGGATTAAATGTTAAGTGCATTACCATACTTTACATAAGAATAGTGAGAGTTGCTTGAAAGATTTGACAGGACAATTTTCTATTGTTTAAGGCACTCAAAATCAAAACGCTTCACAAAGTCATGTTGATCGCACCAAGAATTCTTTTCAGAAAATTTACAATGATGTTCTGTTGTTTCATTTTTACATATCTGCATTGAGGCATTTGACAGTCTTCATTTAGAAATCATGCATCTGGTTCTTATTATTTTCATATCCTTAGTAATAGAGTAATATTTCTTAAACTGTGTTAAAAATAAAACATCCAAAGTGAGTGAAAATTTTGTTTAGTTATGATTTTTTTCAGGTTCTGTTCAAAATAAAAAAAACCACTAATATTAGCACCTTTTAATATATATTTTCACCTTGTTCTGTCCTATTATCTGTCTCACTGAATAAAAATTAATTATATTATTGAAATAAAATAATTTTTCATTGCTAAATTAAGGATTTTAATTAAAATAAATGTCCCATTTCAGTTTTCAGAAAGTCTTTTTGCAAGAAGATTTTTATTTCGGTCTTTTATGGCTTTTTTTGGTTGTTTTTTTTTTGGTTTTTTTTTTTTTTTTTAATCTGTGATCATAACATCTTCTTTAGTTTCTATGTCCAGATTTTCTTTAAAAAAGGAATTCAATTTTTTGACCAGCATAGTAACTGCTGATAGTATATGCTGGACATATGCTTTGCAGATACATAAAAATAACATTTTTCATTTGTTGCCATTTTATTATTTTGTCTCAAATAACATGTTGCCATGTCAACATCCTGTCAGGTCCAATGGCAACAACTGGGTGCAGCATAACACACAATACATGAGGACAAGGTGTAAAAGAAGCGATTAAAATCCACATTATTCTGTTTTGAGGCACCTACCCACTCACTGTTATTTTTGGTAACAAATGTCAGAAGTGCTTACTGCCCTGCCGGTTCAGATATTGGTGGGTGCTCCTTGTTCTCTGTGGCTAAAACTGATTTGGGATCATTGTCTGTTTGCACAGTCCTCCTTTCATTTCAGAAGGACAGCTCAAAATGCCTGTGTTCAGTGGGTCCCTCCTTCTCCGGAGTGCAGGTGGTGGGACCAGGCTGTGCTGGGGGAGCTGCCCATGCGCCCACCCGCGAGGAAGTCTGCTGGAGCTGCACAAAGCACCTTGTGAGTGACTTGGGAAGAAATCTTTCTGGAATAACAGTGCTTGCCTTCCTTCATTTTATATAGAAAGCTCACTCTTTCTCAGATACCTTTCCTAGCACTGAAAACTAAAGCAGACTTGCTTTGCAACTTAGCACGTTCTAACCTCTCAAGCCTCTGTTAAAGTCAAAAATTTTCTACATTCTTTGACCTGGCATGCAATATTTTCCATGGTTTGTCTTGTTTTCAGGGTGCATTTAAATAATTGCCTAATCACAGTAACCTATTCTAATCTTGTATCAGTATTATTTTAGCCCATATAATTCATTTAAAGGAAAACAGCTCCCTCATCCTTAGCTCCTAGGAAGCCTTTTCTGGTAATTCGTATTGACAGCAGTGAGTTGTGACATTTATCGGTGAGGTGAAGCTGACCAGCTGCAGGGCTCCTGACTGATTTACTCAGCCAACAAGCTGCTCATGATTCCAGCCAAGTATTGACTTTTCTTTCCCTTCCCTCCCCTCTAGTTAGAAAGAAAATACAGAGGCATATTTTTTCGCTACATTTTTATTTTTACCAGTCATATTGAAAGCTAAAATGTGGACCAACAACTATATCTTCCATCTAAAATTTAATTTCTTAGTGCAAAAGGATTTTAATATGTTTCAAGGAAAGAAAATTAGCATTGAATCTAAACTAGTTGAAATATAAAATAAACTAGCAGATTTGATCTAACATTATTGGAATCCCTTACTTCAATAACAATGAGCTTCAGTCTCATAAACAACCTGCCTGCAATCAAATGACCTTTGTGATGAAAAAACTAAAAATTCAAACTTAGCTCATTATCACTCTTCAAGTTCAAAAGCAAAAGCAAAATGTTCTTCAAGTATTCTAGGATTTTGTATTTTTAAGGCTTAGATACCAATAGAAGTCAAGGATAGAGAATTTTCTGTATTTCTCTAGTTTCTCTCAGTTTTCAAATCCCTTCTTTTTGGACTAACGTGCCTGAGCCACAATCGAATTTAAGGAAAGCATGAGTATTTCTAGAACTGACATTTTCAAGCACCAGTGAATTACTGAATCACTCATTCTTGGCACTGATACATTATATCCATAATTGTTCTGCTTGAGGAGGTGACATTTCCAGAAATGGCAGTTCAGCGTGACAAAGGACACAACACTGCTGGGAAGATAAGTGAAAGGTGACAAGACCATGCAGCTGCCAAGGAACAGGCGCTCTTTGGTGCATCAGTACTGGATGTAACCAAGTTCAAGTGTTGCAGTCTTGATGGAGATTCAAGTCAACCTCCATTGCTGATGCTCTCATCTGATTTCTGCAATATGGACTGCATGGAATTAACACAAAGGGCATTACTGAAGCTTTTAAACCTGATGAAAGGCATCCAGAGTGTCTGCTGAGAAGAGCATAGAGAACAAGTAGGTAAAACTCATGAGGAAAAAGGAAGGGCAAAGCGGCTCAGAAAAGAATGGTCAGAAAGCTTCTGATTCATCAGGAAAATAAGTCGTCACTATTATGACAAGAACTGTGGCACAGATAAAATGGCCACAAATGCTCTCACTTTTTCATGACTGCAATTGAGATATAATTTACTGAAACTTCAATGTTTGTGCTAAAACTATTAAACCAGCAATTGCACTAGGGATCACCACACTCAAATTAATCCCAAAAGTTAATGCATAGATATTAAGCATGTACAAATCCATATGTTGCACATAGCACCCCGATTGTTATATAAACCCATAGAAACTAAAAGACATATGTACCTACACCCAGCCATTCTTTCCTGTGTAAAGACATTATGTATTATGATGCTCATCTATACGATGCAGCTATGTTTAAAGAATGTGTGTATTTCTACAGATGTACTTGGGAAAAGTGCAATCTGTCCTTAGAGCAAGTCCTTTAACAAAAAAATGTATTAAGTTGCCTGTTTGAAATGCTGTGGCTTCTTCAAATGTAGCTGTGAAAAACGCCTTTTGTCATTCCTCCCCAGTGCATTATGTTGTGACAAGGCAGTCATGTTACATAACGTGATGAGGCTGATACCAAATAGCATGTGAAAGATTTGATCTCTTTCCCTTTTAGTATGAGTATCCTGAGCTGTGAGTGGCTGGACTTTGGAGGGTCTTTTTTTCTCTTTAAAGAGAAGGAACAAAGGAGCGCTCTGTTTGAAAGTCCTTTCACAAAAGCTGTCATTAGAAATTTTGCTAATATTTTCTTTACATCTATTAGCTGAAAAGCATCTTCATCTTTAAAAGATGCACATTGTTCCTGGCTCCCTCTTTCCACTGTCTTATCAAGAGGAGATTTTTATTAGGCCCTATAAAACAGGCTTTGAGAAACTTAAGCATGTAATCCCGTACGGCTCATGGCAACACAGTGAGGTGCATTCTGCACTGTCAGTGACCCACTGGCTTGACCCATTTACTTCTCAGTGCTGACAGCAGCAGGGGAGAAGGAGGAAGGAGGGCACTGAGAAGTCACTAGGAGAGGGAGTGTCATGGTTTCAGTCTGAAACCACGGACCAGCAGGGACGTAGGAGGCTGAAAAACAGGAGTTCTTTCCCTCTCCCGTGATGTATTTTTGAAACTGTTGTCATTTTGGACTCCCTGAATCCAGTGTGTTGAGAAAGTTGCATCTTTTCAGAAGTATACTGAGGAATTATTTCCCCTGCTATAGATTAAACAAACATAGTGTAATCCAAAAACGGTATAATCCAGCTGCTCTTAATAGTTATCCCAGAGATAACATTGTCCCATCAGTGTACTTGCTGTGGGTTAAGTGACATCAGAAACCAGATTAACTGGAGATTTACTGCATAACAAACATTTTTTTGCAAAGAGTTTGAAAAATTAAACAGACTAGTCTTTCAGT
>WAAG01036180.1:31547-50280 GCA_013390105.1 Tichodroma muraria | reverse complement strand
CTTAGAACTACAGCAGAGGAAAGATTTATGATATTAACATGAGAAGAAATAATAATAACAAAAGAAAGTGAAGGAAACCTTGCAGGAAATGCTCAGGAATAGTAAAAACCACCAAGCTGCTACAGAAATAGAATCACAGAAAATATGAGCTCTAAATGCATTTTAGTCAAAGAGCATTAAAGTCTCTCCGTTCACTTCAAGGGGTTTCATATCAGACCTTAAATGTAAATTTATTTTAAACAGGCTGGTATGCAGGAGAGAGAGGTTTGACATGCAGCTTCCTTAGCACATCCCAGGATGACTTCATTCCTTCAGACTGCCATCAGAAATATTTGTACAATCCAGCCTCAGCTTTGTTCCTGTTTGGGCTTTGTCGGTGTAAAAGCAGAGCCGGCAGGGACAGGGAAGGTGATCCAGCACCACATTCTAGAAACCTCTACAAATGCTCCAAACCCTTTCCCACTGCGATGATTTCAGGTGGAATTTCTCACATTTGGCCACAACACAAGCACAAGCACGTGGTGCTCCCATGGGAGTTCTTGCAGCTCCCCAGGATTAAAGAGCACATTTTCAACAGAGGTGGATGTGCATCAACACAAACATTTACCAGGAGCTGCAGCCTGAGTGTTTCTGCAGGGTCTTTAATTAAGATCAGCCTGCCTTAGGTCCAAAGCATGGATTTGGGAGTAAATATGAAAACAGATTTCAAAGCAGCTTATTTTAAAATTAATGGCTGTTGGCACCTGCATGGAACGTCAGTCAAGAGGGGTTGAGGTGAGCACAGCTGAAATGGTGAAATAAAAATATTAAGCCATCTGTTATGTTTTGCATATTATTTTTAGTAATGCAGAAAAAAAGTCAGATTTATTCCTACTTCCCCTTAATGAAGTTTTCCAGAAATAAGTAGTGCACTAACAGGCTCTTGACAATTTCTGGCAGTAACCAGTACATAAAAAGCCCATTAAAAGGCCAAGTGATGCTCAAACCATCGAACGTGTAGGCAGGGCCACCCCATAAGTTTCAAGACAAAAACCAGCCCAGGAGCTGGGCTGTGCAGTTGGAAAATGTGGGAGCAAACAGTGGTTACTGAAATGGCAAGAAAAATCTTCATTTTGTTCTTGAAAACAATGCCTCAGGCACCCTCCTTATGAGCAGAAGAGGGAGAAAAATCCGACTTCACTGTTTGCAAATTGCACAGAGGAAGAACTTTAAATTTCCACAACAATTTTTGGCTTCCGGCGAATTTCTCATTTCAGTGAAATCTGAAGTTGAGTGAAGCTGGACCCAAAGCACATATTCCACATTTCAGCATAGTCACAGTCTAAAAACTGCATTTTTGTGAGTTGACCTCAGATGAATTGACCATTAGTGAAGATGCACCATCAGGAAAAAACACAAGCAAAAAACAAACCAAAACCCCACATACACACACACACACACACACACACACAAAAAGAAAAGCCCTAAATTTCAAACCTAATTCTCCAGTTCTAATTGTAATTATCAGCTCCATACTCAGTAAATTAGAATTAGCACTTCTGCTCAATCTCACACACCAACGTGGGAGGCAAAAAGGAGAGGGTCAGTGTAGTTTGATGCAGCTGGATAAAAATGAATTAATGGTTAGTAGAGGTCAAAATTAGAACTGTTAGAAGTAAAAGTTAAAAAAATATATTTAAAAGTTCTTCTCCCCACATAGAAACAGTCATAAAATTAACTGGAAAATCAAATGCTGTACCTTTATACTACCTGTGATTCTTTTTTCTGAGTCAATAATAAAGGATTTAATCAGGTACAAGGACCTAATCTTGTATTGGTATAAGCGTGGAGGACACACTTGCATGAGTGTGTCCTCCCAGCTTCCAGGATTTTGGTGCACGTGCAAACTCTTGTCCAGTGTACCTGCAGTTATTATTCTGATTTAACGCCAATTGTGGATCTTAAATGAACCCAGGAAAAAAATTACAAAAATACATATATAAGAGTTGCTATATAATTTCCCAGAATTATAGAAAAATAGATTAGAAGGGAGCTCTGGAGATCCTTCACAGATGCCAAGCAGAAGGAATAATCCCATTCCTCAGCCAATTTTTCCCAAAACATCCCAGTGTACGTTCAGCCTTCACCGCTGGAGGTTGCACAGCTAGTCCATGTGAAAGTGGATGTTTGTGGAGCTCCCAGATTTTATCCCAGGGTGGGTTGGTTCCTGGCCTCTACTGATGCAGGGGCTGCTCTTTTCAAGGTGCAGGACTTTGTGGTTTTCCCTTGTTCAGCTTCATGAGGATCTTGACAGCCAATTTTTCTTTTTTGCCTGAGTGACATCTCTGGGCAACCACTGCCGCTTCCAGTTTGGAGTCAGCTGGAGGCTGAGATTCCCAAAAGTGCCCCAAAAGTAATCAACCCCCCCAAGGGGCACCAGGAGCTGTGAGATTTGAATCTGCAGACCCTTCAAAAGCCAAGCCCATTTCCCACCCCTCCTTACAGTCCATCCATCCACTCCATTTGTCCTTTTTTTGGGCCAGCAAAACTGTGGGTTGATGTTGAAAGCCTTGCTAAAAACTTGCTGCTTTCTTCTCACCCACAGATCCAGACATTTTGTGGTAAAAAGCTGTCAGATTGGCCAGCCATGGATAAATTTATTGCCTGGAGAGGTTGTGGTCTCCCCATCCCTGGAAGTGTCCAAGGCCAGGTTGGATTTTTTTTCTTGGAGCAGCCTGGGATAGTGGAAGGTGTCCCTGCTCACAGCAGAGGTGGAACTGGATGAGCTTTAAGGGGCCTTTCATCCCAAAACATTCTATTATTCTACATTCTACAGTTCTAAATCCAAGCTGGCTGTTCCTAACCATGTTCTTGTACTTCATCTTTCTGGAAACAGCTTTTTTGAGAATATATTCACTAGTTTTCCCAAGGACTTAAGGAAAGTTAATCAGCCTTTTGTTCCCTAAATCCACTTTCTTATTTTCCTTAAAAGGACAATAAATCATTTCCTTGTTACAGCCATAGGGGAAATTTTTATGTAGTTTGATTTAAAATGTTTTCATGTTCGTTATTCTAATTTTCAGATTTCATAATTCCTTCCACTTGGAACATCCTTGTCTCTTGGGGCTAGCTTGGCTGATTCTTGGGGTATAACTTGATTTTCTGTGTGAACAGTCCATCACTGGATGATTTCTTGGCAATCTTTTTCAGATTTGTGTCACATTTCTAGAAGGTTTATATTTCATTTCTAAAGACTTCTCATGCAGAAAGTAGGTGCACAGAGTCACAGTCCAGGAATGGGTTTGGAACTTTCTTTTATGAACTGTTATATTTATGAATTTCCTGCCCTCACTGAATATTTTAACTCTATCTTTTCCATGTGCACCTGCACTGGAATAGGAGTAATTTGAGAAACTTTAAAGTCATTTGCAACAAAATGAAGGTCAATAAAAGGGTTTAATCATTCAATTGGCAAATATTTGTTGTGTGAACAGCTCTGCACTGCCAGAGCCCACAGAGAATACACAATTCTCTAGGAATTTTGCTTTAGTTACTTCTGAGCCCTCCTTGTTTGCTTCTGATATTTCCAAGTGGATATTTTTGATCCCAGCCAAACATAAAAGGTGGCGGCTGCTTTTGAAGTGTCTGAGAGTTTCCCAACTCATTTCAGTGGGAATAAATTGAAACCCTTAATTACATTTTGTCATCTCTATCAATCTTTGTGGAAGAACTTCAGCACAGTGATATTTTCCTCACAGGCATATCCTTGTGGGATAATAATTGAAGATGTGAATTAACTGCATTAACTATCACATAATCAGGGTGGGTTTTTTTCTAAGACAGTCAAATTTCTGACTGACTTAACTGCTACAGCAGTGACTTGAATTAAACAGCTGCCATTTTGCCATTAAAAGCATGGCAAGAGGATTACAAGGAATTCTGAAACAAATAAATCCTTGCTCCACTCTGCTTTTGTACAAACTGTTTTCTCCAGTTTCTCTCTCAGCTTCATGACTACAGGCATCTCTAGACTATACCCAAAGCCATCAAAGTTGTTTCAGGTGCTGAAACAAACTAAGTATTCATTATTTACTCCCCCTCAAGTGGCTGATCTTTTCCTCACCTTCTTTTCCCTTTGCTCCTTCTCCTGCTTCTTGTATCTGTAGCAAAGTAAAAAAGAAAAAAGGAATAAAGAAAAAAAAGAAAAAAAAAAAAAAAAGAAAAAAATCTTTCCTTTTTTTTCATTCAGTTTTTCAAGGCTGTTGAACAAAGCCTTTTATGCCCACTGTGCCTCTGAAAATGTGCCATAGTTACCCTCCACGCTTGGATGGATTTCCCATGTCCCTCCTGAAGGTGTTCTTCCCTTTTCCTCTATAAATGTTAAAGACAAATGATAATCAAAGTATGTTGACAAGTGGGTAAATTATTTTGAGGAGTAGGCAAATTTTAGTTTGGTCAGATTAGAAGGGAGTAAATTCCATTCTTTAGCACAAACTCTCACCTGGGATGGTTCTGGAATGACTGTTGTTTCCCCACTGGATATAGATTCTGTCTCCTACTGGAATTATAAATTTTGTCCTCAAAATATGAGGACAAAATATTTTGTCCTCAAAATATGAGGCTGAGGGGCTAAGAAGTGCTGAAAACCCTTGACAGCACAAACCACAGGCAGACAGAAAATGTCATTTTCTAAACAAAAAAGCAATTAACCCTTATTAACCTGTGCCCCTTTTACAGGCAAGGGGCCAAGATGAAAGAACAGAGTCCTTACTGGAAAAAAAAAAAAACACAAGGAGAGTCTATTTTGGGGAACAAACCTGTAACATGAGGACAGGGACCTGGAGGGTGACGCTGCAGGGCTCTGTTTATCCTCCCTCAGATCCATCAAAGGTTCGGAACGCTCAGTGGACACACATTCTGTGCAAAATCAAATCAGGGTTCTCTCCCAATTTCCAGCATTTTGAACTCTTGAGTAGCATCTGAAAGAGAAGCTTTCCTCCTGCCTCTAGCAACTCCCACAGAAAGAGGAACATTTGGAGCTGAGCACGGTTCCAGTAGATGCAGCACACGGCATCTCTCAGCTCCACAGCAGTGACAGGACCAGAAAAAGAAGACCTGGTGGAAAGAGATGCAAGAAAAATTCCATGGCCAACGCCTGTAGACAGTCACCCATTTGCACCAAGCAAGAGCCTCATGCTAAGTACCCAATTATCCATGTTTCTATCAGGTCACTGGATCAAATCCTTGGGCTGCAGCAGCTCATTACACACACACACAGATGGACATTTTGCCTGGCACAATTATCCTCTAATGTGAATAATCCCCATTAAAGAACTTGGTTCTTCTAGCTGTCACAAACTGAGGTGCTCACCTTTCTCATGGGATTCAGTGCTCCATCCCACTGTCACTTTCCTCATCACGCAATTCCAGTCTCTCCATGCTGCTGCAGCATTACATAACCACCCCTGTGCAAAAGCTGGAGGAAAACCCAGCTCAAGAGCCCAGCACAGCCACGTCCAGGTGTCTCCTTGGAGAAAGGCACAAACTCAGAGTGGACCAATTCCCACTGGAATTGCAGTGCTGGGATGGAGAGAGGAGAGAATGATGTGCAAAGAGCAGAGTCCAGGAGAATACAGCACCTTTGTAAACCTGCTCACATTCCAGGGAAAAGTTCCAGTCTTTCCTTCAGCAAGGCTGTGAATTTCTCCCAAGGTGCCTGAACAGGGATTAATAAAAAACATTAAATGAGAAGCAATACTTTTTATTTATTAAAATCTCACAATTCAACATGCACATAAGGCCTTCAGCTCCATTCTGGGCATACAAAACATGGAACAAATGCAGTGCAAAGACTTCATTTATACCCAAAACTTTAATGCAGTGCTGTTGCCTGGAGAATTATTCCTAGCAAGAGCCAGGACTTCTCCAGGCACAGGAATACGCTCACAGTAGCACTGCTGTGCAAATTTCAGAGCCCAAGTTAGCAATTCTCTACAAGAAAACGTCCCAGCTGTAAATTCACCCCAGGATTCAGTGCCTGCCTTAAAACAAAACAGCAGAATTCATTTGGGATAACTGTTCAGTAAGGCACTGGCCCAGCAGCTCTCAAAACTACAAAATACAAGTTACAGGATGGACTTTCAAATATAACATGTATTTAAGTTAAATTTAAGAGCATCACAATGTACTTAACCAAGAGCATGAACGTTTTAACACAGGACACCTCGGAGACCAAGCAGTAGATCATGGAATCATGGAATCATAGAATCATGGAATGGTTTGGGTAGGAAGGAACTTAAAAGCTCCTCCAGTGCCACCCCTGCCATGGCAGGGAAACCTCCCACTGTGCCAGGCTGCTCCAAGCCCCAGTGTCCAACCTGGCCTTGGGCACTGCCAGGGATCCAGGGGCAGCCCCAGCTGCTCTGGGCACCCTGGGCCAGGGCCTGCCCACCCTCCCAGAGAAAAAATTCCTTCCTAATATCTAATCTGAACTTGTTATTCAGTTTGAAGCCATTCCCTGTTGTCCTGCCACTCCAGGTCATCATGAAAGGCAACTCCCCATGTTTCTTGCAGGCTCCCTTTATTTATTATCAGTATTTATTTATGTCAGTATTAGCATCTTTGGATGACTGCAAAGTTTTTGCCACAGAACCAGTGTCAGCATGGAGAAAGAGGAGGGATGAAGTTGGGCATCTTCATCTTTGAGACACTTTGATGTGGCACTTGGGGGCCTTGGCACTGGTGGGGAATGGTTGGGTTGGATGATCTTGAGCATCTTTTATAACCCAAATAATTCTGAGTTTCCAGATGTGTGCAAACACCAGTGACTTTGGCAAGGGGCTGGAATCAAAGCCATGCTTGGAATCATTCATGAAAAGGTTCTAAGTGGGATGAAGTCAATCCATTTAACAAATCTGGTTATTCCCCTTTATTTCCTGTATTTTTGGACAGACAACAGATGATATGACCAGGATAACGAGGTCCTGGTGCAACTCCTGTGCACAAAAGGTTTGTCCAGTGCTTTTCCAGACAAATTTTGCACAGGGAAGGACTCAACACAAGTTCCAGGTAGGGACAGGAGAGGAGAGGAGCAAGGTGCTAATGCGCTGGGGATTGAAAATAGATCACTGATCTAAAAGGATCAGAAAATCAAATCTCTTGTGAGCAATTAGAAGAATCCCACAGATTCCAGGAGCTGTCAGTTGTAGGGATTTGGGGGAATTTTGTAGAAAACTGCAGCAGTTAGGGAAAGCTGTCCCCCGAGAGAAAGGGCACACCCAGAGGAATCCAGATCAAGTATTAAGAGATTAACTGAGCTCAGTGGAGAATTTCACACTGACCTCACGGGAACAAAGCACAGAGATTGTGTCATGTCACTGAAGATAATTTCCGAAAGAAATAGGGGTTAACGCTGGAAGCCAAGAAACAAGGAGAAGTTCAGCCTGGAAGAGGCAACAGTAATAGCAAGGAATTTATCTGTGACTAGATCAGTAGCAAGAGGAAGTGCTGGGAGAGTTTTGTCCCACTTCTCAACAGAAAGGAAATATACAGATAATATTTAGTAGGATAAAGGCCTGTTGTGAGCAAGGGACTATTCAAACCAAAAAGGCAAGATCCTTCCCTAAAAGGAGGGATAGGATATAACATAAATCTTGGTGTTCTCAAATCAATTAAACCTGAAGAATACATTAAAAGCCAGTCTGAGACACCATCAAATCTACCTCAGAATTCATGGAGAATGAGGGAAATTTGAGTGGCGTGGACAGAACACGTGTGGTGCCTGTCTTAAACATGAAGCATGTTTGGTAGAAAAAGGAAAAGAAACTGGTGAATTATGGACCACTCACCTTAAATTAAGCTCTTTTTTAAAAATAGACTGCTTTAGGCACCAGGAAATATAAGCCAAAATGGTTCTATCAACAGCACATTGCATCAAACCTGCCTCATTTCATTCCACAGGAAATCAACATAGGGTAAGAAAGAAGCTGAGGAGGGTCATATATTTTGATTTTATTAAGACATTACACCATCTGCCACAGTGTTCTAATCAGGAAGCAGGGAAAGCTGGTCTAGGAGAAATTACCTTCTCATGGCCATAAAATTAATTGTAAGACATGCCAAGGAGGAGTTACCATGGGTTCATTGACAGCATGGAAGGATGTGTCCAGTTGGGTCTGTGGAGTGCCCCATTCTGCCAGATAAAATAAAGTTTTTAGTATTTTAAAGGGTAAGTTTAGCATCCAAAATGATCTCAACAAAATGAAGAAAAGGTCTGAAAAACCAGGCTCAACTCTAATAGCAGCACAGACTATTGCCCCAAAACATGACTAATTGGCTACAAAAACAAAGAATAACAAAAAACACAAGAATAATTGGCTACAATAACAAAGGACTGGAAACAACTAGAGAACAATATTCCCAAACATGCTCTAGATCTCACATATTCCACCCTGGAATATGTGAATCAGGCCCAGGAGAAGCAGAGCATCCCACTCCTGAGAACAGGGATCCAACACCTGCCTTTCTTCGTGCCTGATGACTCTTCACCACCACAGAGCCTCTACTTAAAATTCTTCCAAAGTTGTTTGACATTGCTCTGAGCCAAACATTTCTTCAAGGTGTTCAGCATTTCAGGAACGCAGGGCAGATGTTTTGTCAAGCTGTTTGTGGGTTCCAACAGCCTGGTTGTGTCTGCCAGGAGCAGATCCTGAAGGAGAAGGAAACTTTCGGCTGCCTCGCTGAGACATTTGGAGGAGGAGGGAGGAGGAGGAGGAGGAGGAGGAGGTGAGAGGCCTTTCCCAAGGAAGGCTCCAGAGCTCTGACTGAGTCACCCTGGGCTCAGGACCCCAGGAGCAGTTAGGACAGGGGAAGAGTTACAAATATATGTGGAGGTTTAGATAAGCCCCTGCCTTTTGCCCAGGCCTTTGGCAGCAGGCAGGAGCTTTATTGAGGTGGGCAGCACCCCAAAACCCACTCTCGTTCACAAGTTCTTTAGTAATGGCTGATTCTGTCTATTATGGAATGAATTATTTATTTAATAGACACAAAACTAGCAGACATAAGACTTCAAATCAACTAAATACTGCACAGGAGTAAAGATGAAAAGAAAACTACCAGTAGGTATATACAGCATGGGGTTAAAGGTACCTGTCAATGTAACAGCTAGTGAAGAAATAGCATAACCTAGGATTTAATGTATCTTACCATCCAGTTGTTGGTGGGGCACACACTGAGGTCCTTTCCCTCAATTCCCAGGACAGTAACAGCGAGATCTGCGTCCAGACCCCGGGAGAAGTCACGTTTGTTTATCAGGGTGTGTGTGTAGGAGGCTTCTGCCTCCGTGATAATTCGTGTGTCTTTTATAGTCTTTGTAAAACAACATCCTCAGTCAAAAATATTTCTTTAACCTCTTCCCACATCTGCTCTCCAGACTAAGATGTTGATTTTCGGCTGGGGCCTGAGCCCTTTTGGCACCAGAGATGACCCCTCTGGGCCTTTCACCCACCTGGGTTCTCTTCCTTACCTGCACCAGCCACCTGTGGTAGAGAGGGGAGGACAGCCCAGCCACGGGAAGAGCCTAAATGACACTCCTAAAATGCCATTGTCCTGAGCTGCCTGGTGCTGGTGGGCTGGGCAAAGCAGCAGAGCACAAAGGCACTTACAACACTCCAGAACCTTTCCAGGGCTTTCCAGCCGAGAGCATTGAGGGAGCAGAATGTTCCTTTCTGGTTTTTTGGGCAGCAATCACAAAAAGCAGATGTTACACTCTGCTCATTTTTGTCACTGGCACCCGGCCCCCTGGCAGGATTGGAACAAGTGTTGGCATCCTTGGAGCAGCTGGGCAGCAAAGCTGCTTCCTTCTCTCACACAATGCCAGGCTGAGCAACCTTTGAGCCTGAAACCTCGTTCCTTTGTAATCCGGGTTTTGGCAGGCTTCTCCTCCACTGCCCCTGCTCAAATGTGGTATTCCCCAACCCTTACAGAGTCTGGGATGTGCCTTTACTGCACCATAAATGCTGATGAAAAATAGATTTAAAATCCATGACATTCCTTTAACTTTCACTGCAGAAAGAAGGACACTTTCAGAGTTGTCTTTGCAGTTTAACTGCAAAGATCTCAGGATCTTTTTGAATTCAACCTTCATCAATAAAACAGGAAAAAGACTTAAGTGTGATGCATTTTACCTGGATGTCTAACATAATACACAACTTTACATAAAATGCTGAATAATTCTGACATTAGACATACGATTTAAAAGTGAAAATCGCAGTCGTTGGCAATAAATCATTTGAAAAATGAGTGCTATTAAATCCAGCATTGATAGGTGGAAGGAGAAAAATGATGCCTTATAGACCACAGCTCTTTTGCTGGAAGCTAAATGTGATGTCTTCTGTGGAAAAAAAATTAAAATAAAACCCCCAAACAAAAATAAAAATGATCTACCTATTGGTCAAGTGCACAATATTAGGAATGTCACTGATAGAACATAAAGTAGAAATAATACCCACCTGGTTAAGCATCAGTTATCACTTTTTTCCGTGTTTTAGTTAATTATTATAAAGAAAGAAAAAAAAATTAGTCTGAAACCAAATGAAGTTTGGTTGTGAGATCAGACAATAAAATACTAGATAATATAGAATGTAAATATGTAAATCCTCTGGTTGGAAGTTCCAGCAGGGAAATTGGAGATGTGCTCAGCAACGCGAGAAGAGGGTCATGGCTCAAAGGAGAAAGGGAAAAGCTGCATGGAACAGTGTGTAAATACAGTGCAATGGTCCAAAATTGCCATAATTTCCACATATCTTCACAAAAATCAGCCTTTCAAGTCCTGCCAGCAGTCAAAAACTCAGGCATGCAGAGTGAGTTGGGCCTGACTGCTCCCAGCCAGTGAAGAGGAAAGAAATATTTCCTGCCTCAAATCCTGTTTGCAACGGGATAAAATGACCTCTGGAAGCAACAGGAATCATCTCAGAAAGAAAAAAAATAGGTGAAATGAATTCCACAATTGCCACCTAAGATTTCTTTAGCTTCCTGCAGCCTGGGTGAACATATTATCTATGGCAAAAGTGGTTGCACGGAAAATTCCACTGGAAGTTTAATTTGGTGCATCTTCTTGAAAAGAAAGGGATGTGTTACTAAGGGGACAGGGCAAGTTCCTGGGGGAATTAAAGATTTTATGGCTTTTAGCCTTTGTTCCATACTCTGGATCTTGCCAGCAGTGTTTGGGAGGAGTAGGAGTTTTAAAACTCCCTAAAAAGCAGTTTGGGGGAATACATTGGATGTAGCCTCATGAATCAGGTGTGAAATATTTGCTTATGTTACTCCAAAGGTTCCCAGGCAGAATTTATGGAATGAACTTGAAGGAATATGGTCCTGATGTGAGGATATGCTCAAATTCTTTTTCATATTTCACTGGGCATGTGTAGGATAGAGAATAAGTGCTCCAAACACAGGTATCAAAACTGAATGTTCTCTTCATAAATATAGAAAACCCACATTAAAAACTCCACTAGAGTTATCTTATATCTGTTTATGCTGTTTATACCTCTTTGGAAATCATATACAGGACTCTGCACAAGATATTTTTAGATTACTGCATGATTTCACGTGACTTGCATCTAAATTTAATCCCAAATTAAAATGAGTAACTACATTTATTTCAAACCCCCAGAAGCTGGAGACTCTTCCAATAGATGATTCAATACCAAACCAAAGAATCAGAGAATTGTTTGGGTTAGAAGAGACCTTAAAGATCATTTAGTTCCCCTTTCTGTAGGCAGGGAACCTTTCCACTAGACCAGGTTGCTCAGAGCTTCATGGAGCCTGAAACTTGAATTTCAATGAGTTTAAAAGTAAAAAATATGTATTTACTTAATGAAATAGGTGATTAATTAGTCGAAAAAACAGGAGTGTGTCACACAGGGACACAGAAGGAAGTGCTCTCTAACGAAGTGAGAGCTGCCATTGCATGAAGCATTCCACAGTTACACATTTTAGAACACTCTCATGAAAAGCAGGTGATTCAAAGGAAATTTTAACAATATCTCAACTCCTCCCTTCTGTGTTGAGTGTGGATCTATAGAAAATATTAGGCTGCTGGCAGGTAGGACCATAGTCCCAAGGATGGCACAAATTCCGTGTCTCCCATGGACCTGTGCAGACAAAACCCCTGCAGCAGTAGCAGCCATTGCTTTATTCTCAGGTCTGTTCAGCCTTTAGCTAAATTCTGCTTTTGAGGGGCAGAGCCTGAAAATCCAGGAAAGAACAAGACTCAGATAAATTTTTCTGTTGTTTCCAACAGTAGGGGTCTGGTGATATCCTCTCACACCTGCAGGCCTCACCAGATAACCCCAGGCGAGGCATTTGTCTTCGGAAAAAGCAGATTTTTCTGGATGATGTCCCAGTCTTGTCATGAGAACTCCAGACATGGTGAATCCGTGTCACACCTGCCTGCTGGACCCACAGGTTGTTTACAGGTTATGGTGTAATCATCACTAAATATTTGTGCTGGTATTCATGGAATCAAAAAATCACAGGATTGTTTGGGCTGGAGGGGACCTCAAAGCCCATCCTGCCCCACCCCTGCCATGGCAGGGACACCTCCCACTCTCCCAGGCTGCTCCAGCCCCAGTGTCCAGCCTGGCCTTGGGCACTGCCAGGGATCCAGGGGCAGCCCCAGCTGCTCTGGGCACCCTGGGCCAGGGCCTGCCCACCCTGCCAGGGAACAATTCCTGCCCAATATCCCACCCAGCCCTGCCCTCTGGCACTGGGAAGCCATTCCCCCTTGTCCTGTCACTTCAGGCCTTCAGAGAAGTCCCTCCTCATCCTTCTTGTAAATTCACCTCTCTGTCTCTCCTTACATAGACCTTTCTCCACTGCTTCAGCTGTATCTGCAGCACAACTGAAACTGTGATTAATTACAGAACTGAAATGAAATTTTCAAATAATTCCATATAGACCGCGACGTTCAGGACACACTGGCTTAATCTTGTCTAAACCAGAGGCTTAAAAGAAGATCATATTGTCACTTCTCCCAAACTATTTGACTTATTAATCCACATCCATGTGTCCTTTGTACCAGTCTCCCTTCCCCTAGTGTCGTGGTTTAACCCCAGCTGGCAAATAATTGACTTTCTCACTCCCTCCCAGCCCACCAGTGGGCAGGAGGATTGGCAAGAGCAAGTGAACCTTGTGGGTTGAGATAAGGACAGTGTAATAGCCAAAATAATAATAATAATAATAATAATAATAGTACACTGGTACTACTACTAATAATAATTATAGTAATGAAAAGGAGAGTGACAGAACCCAGGAGACACGAGTGACGCACGACACAATTTTCACCACCCACTGACCAATTCCCAGCCTGCTCCTGAGCAGCCACTCCCAGTCAGCTTTCCCAGTTTTATACTGGGAATGGTGTCCTCTGCTGGGGAATATCCCTTCGGCCAGTCCAGGTCCATGTCCTGACTGTGCTTCCTCCCAGATTTTGCGTGCATCTCCTCACTTTCAGAGTATGAGACACTGAAAAGTCCTGGATTTAGAGTATGCACTGCTCACAACACCAAACTTCAGTGTGGTTTTTCATACTGAATCCAAAGCAGCTACTAGGAAAAAAATTTACCCTCTCCCAGCCAAAACCAGGACATCTCCAGAGTTTCCTCTCCAGCTGGATCACCTCCAGGTTGTCTGCATCCAAACTTTATCAAGCTACAGCACATTCGGTTATTAACAAGCACAGAGAAATGCCAGCTCATAACAAATATCCACATGAAAAAATTTAAGTATCCACAATTGAAATTTTTAATATTTAAATATCCACAGTTGAAATTAAATATTTAAATATCCACCATTTTTGTCAGTTCTGAAAATGATGCCAGGTTCCCATTAGATTCCCATTAGATATACACTTCCATACTTCTGCTTCAACATTGCAAATCTACAAGAAATTGTTATTAACTGTTTTTCTCTATTAAGGGTTATGTAGTCAGAAGTCTGTGGAGGACTTTGTTAGACTGCAAATGGCAAATTTTCCTCTACAGTTTTCACTGTGAATCACTCTTATGTTCTCCACTGGTTCTGTCAGCACATCACTTGCAAGCATACTGGAGGTCCCCACTTGAGTAAAACGCACAGAATGCACCAAAGAAGTTACTTTGCTGTCTGGAGAGAAGGGGTTTGCTCCAATTCTTTCTCCATATATTGTCTTCTCTCTTCCTCTGGCATGAAGGAGTCAATAAGGAGAGAAGAAAGGAATTCATTAAAGTCACTGCTGAGGAATGGCAAGGAAAATAAATGTAGTAAAATGAAAATGCAAATCGAAGGACATGCATTTGTGCCCACGTGCTTGTGTGTGTGTGAATCCAAAGGGACAGCAAATTCCATGGCTTGGCTGTGAATGGGTTTGCAGGAGTCACCTCACTCGTGGCAGGGAGTTGGTCGGGGCTGTGAACCACCTGTGTGGAGAGGGGAGAGCACAGCAAAGCACTGAGGAGTGCAAAGGTGTTCGAGTAGGTGCTGGGGAGAGAATTTCAGCTGTTCCACAGTTCCTGGTCACAGCAGTGTGATACAATTCCAACATTCCTGGTTCCTAACGTGAGTGAGTCCTTCACAGTGTGCATGGAGGAGACAGGGCGCTCATGAGATACACTGAGGAAAAAACAGTGGAAAAATAACCTGAATGACTCCAAGTCTGCCAGGATTCTCCAGCACAGCTCCACTGCCCTGATCGATTCCTCTCTCCTTGGAGCAATTCCTGTAAATCTGGGGGGAAGGGAATGCTGCCACCCCGTTCTCCCAAAGAGATCATCCTCCTACCCCCTCAATTAAAAAGCAAGCAGTGCACCTCTGAGGGACGAGTACTGCAAAATCTTTGAATTTTCCAAAATCTAACCGAGTTAAGGCAAATCTAGTAAGTCCAGTTGATGACTGAGATTTTTTTTTCCTGCTTTTAAAGACAAAGTGTTTTGTTGTTGCAGGATGTTGAAGCCTTATTGTGCACTGCTGCCATGGAAGGTGCATTATAATGGAAATGTAGATGATGCCAGGCCCCAGCGTGTGTTTCCAATTAAAATCCTTCATTTTCTGCTAAGATGTTAGAGTATGACCTGATTAGCTCTGCCAGTTATCAGAGCTCAGCTTCTGTGACCCCTTATCTTATTCAACAACTGCTGTCTGACTCTGTACACTTGGAGAGGAAAGCTCCACATCCCTAAAAGACCAGGGAAGTTTTATGGAGTCCATAAAACCTTCCACAGATAATTTATTTTGGTTCAGGAGCAGCGTTTCCAGCTGTTTTCTGTCCCTGAGTCTCCCCTGCCTGTCACACATCTTAATAAGAAATAATTAGCACAGCTCAAACTGTAATTCCACCCTAACAGTGCAGGTTTATGTCCTTTTTTTAGGTATAGCAACTGTACATGGTAGAATTTACTGCAGTAGAACTACCTGCAAATTCTTGAGGCTTCAAACAATAGAAAAGTTCTCTCTTTTCATCCAGGATTCCTCAGTGGTGCTATCAGATAAGGAGCAGCATGAAAGCCCTTTCCTAAGAGGCAGTGTCCTTAGTCAGCAGGAAAAGAGCAGAGTATTATTTATGGAAAGCAGGCAACATGCAATCCCAGAGAAAGGGTGGCAGATGAAGTGCTGGATTAAGCCTGAGCTTTGAAAACGTATTTTACGTCGCACATAAATAAATATGTCTCTTAGGTCAATTATGAACAATTATCAAAAGACGTCTTTTCATGTAAGTTTTACTTTAGATTGTAATTTGGAGTAGTGGCCATTCATTTTGAATTGCTCCCTGTGAGGGTGGGAAGGCCCTGGCAGAAAAAAAGTTGTGGCTGCCACATCCCTGGAGGTGTCCAAGGCCAGGTTGGAGCAGCCTGAGATAGTGGAAGGTGTCCCTGCCCACCGCAGGGGTGGGAATGAGATGATCTTTAAGGTTCCTTCCAACCCAATCCATTCTGGGATTCTGTGATCCTACATTCAGACAGTGTCATAAAAAGTCTTTTTCAAGCACTTCAGCCCCAGCAGTCACCTCTCCTCACCTTCCCCAAAGACACACAGACATTATGCAGACGTTTTCAGCGTCTTGTTCTGCACCAGCAACATGAAAGAATAGCTGGAGAGGTTGGGAAGACAGGAGCAGGTTCTCCAGCTGGGAAAGGGAATGTTTTTAGCACAGAGCTGCATACGCAAGGACTTCGCCTGGAGGTGGGTGTTAACGTAACTTTTTTAAAAGCGACAGTAAAAATGCAGTGCCCATAAAAGCGGGGCCAGATGGATCCCTCCCTGCTTTCACGGGCTGTGCCTCAAATACCACGGTGCATATGGGTTTTGGGGGGTGAGGTGGTTTTCTGCTGGGTGGAACACGCTGCCAGCCCTTGCACTCAGCATTGATAACACCAGGGAGAGCCTGGGAGCTTTCCAAGGGTGGAGATGGCGAGTTTACACTTCCGTGACAAAGGTGTCTGTTCCCTGCAGCTCTGTCCTCATGTTTCCCCCAGGCAGCCTGCAGCACCCTGGCCTGCTCTGGTGCTGCCTTTGCCTGTGTCAAAGGAAGCTGAGAAGGCTCCATGCTTTCAGCTCAGGGAATCACAGAACCCCAGGATCACTGAGGCTGGGAAAGGTCATCCAGGCCAAGCTGTGACCCATCCCCACCTGGACCAGCCCAGAGCACTCAGTGCTACCTCCAGCCCTTCCTGGGACACCTCCAGGCACGGGCACTCCAAAGCTCCCTGGGGAGCCCTGCCAAGGCCTGAGCACCCTTCCCATGGGGAAATTGCTCCTGGGGTCACCCTGAGCCTGCCCTGGCCCAGCCTGAGGCCGTTCCCTCTGCTCCTGTCCCTGTTCCTGGAGCAGAGCCCGACCCCCCCTCAGTGCCCTCCTGGCAGGAGCTGGGCAGAGCCAGAAGGGGCCCCTGAGCCTCCTCTGCTCCAGGCTGAGCCCCTGCCCAGCTCCCTCAGCCCCTCCGGGGGCTCCAGCCCCTGCCCAGCTCCTGCCCTGCCCTGGACACGCTCCAGCCCCTCCAGGGCTGTCTGGAAGTGAGAAGCCCAGAACTGGATATATGGAGAACATTCACTCCACCCAGGGAAAGGGAGGAGTACTTGTTCTAAACAAAAAGTTAAATTTCCAGGTTGGGCCCCTATCTGGGTACCTTTTCTAACCAATTAAAGGAGGCACACATCTCCAGAGGATGATTCCATGTGCCATCTTTGGGAGGGAACAAAATACGAACTTTTCATCCCAATTTCCTGTAGTGACAGACAGCACCCTGTCTGAACCAGTCGAGGTTTAACTTAGGGGTGGCTGAAACCCAACAGGTGAGAAGTAAAAAAAGCCATCAGCCTGTATATTACAATGTTTATTTTGAGTTCTATCTGAAATTACTTGTTTCAGTGCAGTCTAGGGTACACTCACTTGCTTTTCCAAACCTTTTTCGGCAATAATCCTCACTCCTGGAGTGACCTTTGCAGAGCTGTGTGGGATTGCAGGGCTGCAGATTGTACTCTGCTAGAACTTTCTAGCCTGAGTTGCACTCCAAACACCCACAGGCTTGAACGAGGAATTTTAGGCTCATGAGGCTCAACATTACTTCTCAAAATGGGATAACAGAACTGGTATCACCCTCATGATTTTGTAGATTAAGCTACTTTTAACTTAAGTCTGGATCTGGGTTCTTTATCCTCAGCAGTTCTTTTCAGTAAGGTTGTTATAACTAAACGTAGAAAGGCTGAAAAAGCAGGTAATTAATGTGCTAACTGTGGGAGGGAACAAACAAAAGGAAAACAAAAGGAGCTGTGGATTTCTGTGAAACCATGAAAGGGAAAAAAAAAACCACTTTTTTACTGTACCTTAG
This sequence comes from Tichodroma muraria, assembly GCA_013390105.1. Classification (NCBI taxonomy): domain Eukaryota; kingdom Metazoa; phylum Chordata; class Aves; order Passeriformes; family Sittidae; genus Tichodroma; species Tichodroma muraria. Next base: position 32,441 of record WAAG01036180.1, on the reverse strand, counting down.
GCTGGTTCGTCACTCGTGTTTCAATAAAAGGAAAGAAAAGAAGGGACAGGAATGTGCAAGGTTCTGCCTTCAGACTCCTGCTGAGCAATAATGGAAGTATAACTAATTAAGGGCCTGATCAAGGTCCTGTTGAAGCCAAGAGAAAGCTTCCCACTGTTTTCAACTGGCTTTGGATCAGCTCTGAGTGCGGGGAGTGTAAATATGACTGCACTGAAACACGGTCTGCTCTGTGTCAGGGCTGGCTGAAGGATGCTGCCACGCCAGAGATGGCCCAGAGCTGCTCTGGGGCAAAGTCAGAGCTTATTACTTCAAATGAAAGAGAGATATGAAAGCTGTTCTTGAGCTGAGAAGGATAAATGGATAAAATGGTAGAGAGAGGGCTTGGGGAAAGCTGGGCCAAGCCATTCTTGTGCTGCTCCTGACACTGGTGGGAGAAGGAGAAGAAATGAGAATTTCCCTCTTTTCAGCTCTTTCACTTGGAGTACAGCATCCAGTTATGGGCTCCACAGTCCTAAAAATACATAAATACACTGGGAAGAGTCCAGGGAAGGGCTACAAAAGGGACTGGAACTACCCTGAGGAAAGGCTGGGTGTGTTCAGCTGGAGAAGGGAAACCCAGGGAAGGTTTCTCAGTGTCCATAAATCCCTGAAAAGAGAGTGCAAAGGGGATGGCTCTGCCATCCCAGGTGCTTTTCACAGCCTGAAACACAGGAGACTTTGTCTGGATAGCAGGAAACACTTTTTTCACTCTGAGGGAGACTGGGGACTGCCACAGGTTGCCTGGTGGAGGTTGGGGAAGTGCATGTGGCATTTATTTTTATAAATAAATGCCATGTGCACTTATATTTTATAAATACTTATACTTATTTTATAAATATATATTGTTTATTATAT
>WAAG01036180.1:0-31096 GCA_013390105.1 Tichodroma muraria | reverse complement strand
GCTGTGACAGAGCTGACTGCAAAAGCTGAGCCATTGATATCACAGGGAAAAAAAAGCCTAATTTGAAAGGATATTCCAAATGGGAGCATGAAGAAGGAAACGTCTGATTTCCAGGGCTCTGCTCCGCTCCTGGTTTTTCATATCTTTTGAAAAGTGTGGCTTCAAACTGGGGCTTTGCCTGCCTGTGCTGCTTTTGGAGCCACCACACCTTTTCCCTGCCACAAAACATAAATAAATCACAGGCTACCCTTGCAACATCTGTTTACTCCCTTGTATTCTGAGTCAGCAGATTAGAGAAGAAACGAGGTTATATGTTAACACCCAGGAAAAAAAACCAAAAAAATTCCCTCATCCATAAGCAAAAATCACAAAACACAATCCACTCTGGTCTTAATTCTGCAAGCAGCAAGAAAACTGACACATGAGAAACCACCCAGGCTGAAAAATGTATCTTCTTCCCATTGCTGTAGCAATCCTAAGCTGCAAAATTCATGTTCTTTCCCCACAAAAAGGGGATTAGTAGGCAGGGGACAAGGATTTGTCAGAATTATTTATCAAGTAATTGCACAAGTTAGTTTAAAGTCGTGGACTCTGCCAACTTTTAATACTCTCTTCAGCCTGACTAGAAGGAGGAAGTTAAATTGGGAGAGAGGGGTGCAATGGCAAATAATTTCATCCCCTGGAATGCTGGAACTCCACATGCCAGGCAAGTCAGATGCAATCCTCCAGTTTTAATCAAAATGAAAGAATGCCCTCAGCTCCAGCCAGAAAACAACACAAGAGCACAAGCTGGGAGAAAAATCAGTCCCAATGAGCAATAAAAGGAAAACCAGAACCAGGAGTCAATCTGCATATTATTATTATTATTATTATTATTATTANACTCATCAAATCTCAACAAATTCAGTAGCAAGCAAGATTTCATTATTGTTGTTGTTGTTATTATCGTTATTGTTATTGTTATTGTTATTATCATCATCATCATCATCATCATTATTACTATTACTATTACTATTACTATTACTATTACTATTACTATTTTATTTATTTATCTATGAATTGGTCCACGAATGGTACATCTGAATCCCAAACCTTACAAACCAGCACTGTGTGCAGGAGACTGAGCTAACCATGACAGGAAAATAAATGTGACCAAAAATAGCTGATGTGTTCTAAGTAGAGGAAATCACTGATTTTAGATTATCACTGGTTTTGTGGGTATTTCCTCCTGCCTTAAATTTATGCAGATTGTTTTATTTTATTATTTTAATATCTTGTTTTCAGTCGATGGTTTATTGATAGGTGATTCTGAAAATTAATCCTTTTTTTCTTGAAAAAGAAATAAGCAAGCCAAAAATGCAAAATCTAGAAAAATTAGAGTAAAAATCTTGAAAAAGAGAAAAACAGCAGAAGTCTCTAGAACAAAAAGGAAGAGATTTTCCCCCTTTGCAGACAAGAAGCAATTCGTATTTTGAGGGGATGCATCATAATTTTGACCAAAGTAAACCATCTATCTCACTTTGCAAAGCAATTTACCCTCATAGGCTTAAAAAATCTGCACATAAAACACTCCTAAACATGATGTCACCATCCATGTCTAACTCCTTCCTTCAAAGACAGGAGAACTTAAAACAAAATTTATAAACCACCAAGAGTTCCTTAAAAAAAAAAAAAATACAGGTTAATATACAAAATTGATCTCCCCAAAGAAAAGATACAAAAACAGCGAAAAGTTTCTTTTCAGACACTTATAATTCTATTTTTTAAAACAAATTAAACTAAACTTTCCAGATGAGTTCCAGCACTGTGATTTTCTCTGCACCCAAAAGATAAAAGAAGTAGGATTTCTCATAGCACTGTTTTCTCTTTTTCTGATTAGCAAATGGATACAAGTTTTTTGGGATAGAAGACAGGTCTCTGCAATTGTCTTTGGACTAGAGGTCAAAAATGCCCTCCCCTCAAAATTGGGAGAAGTGTATTTCCCTATTTTACCCAAATTGGATGATCTGTCCATAATCCAAATCAGTTTATCTATTTTTAGACACCCTTGGAAACCTTGGGGCTCTCATGGAAAAGCTCTATGGATTGGTTTCTATTCCAGCCAGTTCAGATATTTGGCTCAGAGCCTGAAGAGATGACTTTGGGGCAAAAATAAAATGGGTATTTCAAAGGCCCATTTTATTTCTGAAATCTTTGCTCAGTAGGAAGCATTGCTGGAATTTGCTACAATTAAATTTTAATTTATCCAGCTTGGGGAAAAAAATCAATGTTTTAACCTAATGATTTTTTTTCCAACAAGCAAGAAAAATGCAGGACACGGTGCTGGGTAATTGATAAGGAATGTTGAACACAGGAATTCAGGATGCAATTTTCCTGACCCACACTGAAGTGTGATAACAAAGAACATTTGTCAAGGCTGTATCATCATTTTATTGGCTATTTTTGCACCTGTTAGAGATGTGACAATGTGTTGACAGATCTCTCCTAGCAGGACACCCTGGGACAGACACATCCACTCTAATAAATTCCATAATATGACACCTCATTTCACTTGGGACACATGAAGTTGCCACAGAGGTGATAGCTTTTACTACAACTCCAGAAGTAATTTCCACTAAAATGTGGAGCATTATCAGCCAAGTACAGAGATCCTCAAGTAAATATAGCCCTTAGAATAAAATATGTAACACAGAGAGCGCAACAAAAGCCTAAAAACCTCTCAAAACATATTTCAAACTCATTTTTCAGTGCTGCCAGTGCACATTTGGTGTTGCTCACAGCATAGATTAAAGGTCCTGCTTTGAAAAATTAGTATTTTAGTACTAACAAGAGTAGCAATACAACCTTTTCATGGCTCTGATGCATTATCATTTACAGAAATTTAATCTGATGTTTTTTGTGTTTAAAATGAAAGGGACACACTTGTTTTTTGAGGTGTTTAGGTGCCAAAATAAGTAGGTGTGTCCCACAAGGTGCTTTCAGAGCTAGCTGGACATCGACTCCAATTTTATTTCAGAGTGCCAGCACCTGCCTGGGTGAAGTTTCCACCAGTTTCCATCTGTGCTGCAAGCAGATCAATGATTTTTATAATTTGCACGGTGCTCACCAGGCTGGCAGGGCGTGAAAGAACAGCCAAAAGAAGCCACAAATAGAAGGTAAAAGAAAGTGCCTTTTCCGATCAAAGTTAAACCAAAGTAACACTCTTCTGAGCAGCCCTGAAGGAGTTAAATAATTCACAAGGATTGGGATGAATGAATTCCCTGCAGGAAGCTCAGCAATTCTCCCAAAAAGAGACTGGGGATCTTGGTGGGTTATTAAAAAAAAAAAAAAAAAAGTGTTAAAAAGTAACAGAGGCCACAAAATCTCCCCCGTCTCACCTCTCAATTCCCCCTCCTGATAGACTGTACACAAATTAACAGCTTTTTATGTCTTTCAAGGGTATTTATTTCTGGCAAGGACACAGACTTTTCTGTCAAGGTTTGCAGAACATTTTGTTCTGCACCACGTATGCACATGCTGCTGGATCCCGTTCCTGTTATATATTCAAACAGCACACAGAAGATTGTCATCACACAATCTGTCTGGAGCTGTCCTGATGAGCAGAAAAAGTCCAAATTGATGGGGAAAAAAAATAATTCACCCTTTATAATTCTGATCCAGAATCAGCTGGACAGGGTTTTGTGCACAACATGAGATAAAATACCAAGGTGTGTTCCCTGCCTCTCCTTAACCATTCCTTCATCCATCTGCACCTGCTTTTCATAATTTCATGGGGTTTTCTCATTTTAGGACCATCTATCCATAATGGAAGTATTCCATCAATTCAAACCTTCATGATGCCACCTCAAAACAATTCCAGTGGCATTCAAGCAGCTGCTGAAACAGGTGTGCAATTCCTGTCCTGACTGCAGAGGTTTTGCACTATTACTGACTAAATCCATGAATTATTACTGCCTAAATCTGTAATTAAGGCTGGTAAGCAGCTGAACAGGCTTTGTCAAGGATTTTAGACCACCAGTAATTTGGTTTAGCCAAAAATGCTAGTCATTATACAGTGAGCAGCAGATCATCCCAGGAAGTACCAAAGGAACTTAAAATAAGGGATTTACACTATTGCAGAAGAAGAGAGAAAATGGCATTAAATTAAGTTCTGAAAGGGATTAATTAATTAATTAATGCCTTTTTTACATCAAACTAGTCCTCTCATTCTACTACTGAACAACTTTACATGGGGATGGATAAAATAAAAAATCAAACTCATTTTTCCGTGGGTGATGTAAATTCTGAGAGACATCTATTAAAAAAATAAAAATAAAATAAAATAAATAATAAAAAACCCCCATTCTGATCAGAAGAGTTACACAGGGAGTTATTCCTATCACATCTAGAGTAAGAAGGATGTAACTTTGTAGTAGAAAAATGAGAAATACAAAAAGCTGCACAGCCACAGGAAGCTGTGCAAGCGAAGTTCCTTGCAAAACATTTCCATAGAAATCGTTCTCTGACCTAAAAATTTACAACTTAACCAAATACACCAAAGACAAGTCTTACTCTAGAGCTGAAACTGGGCCGTGGGGTAAATTCATTGATTATCACAACTTACTGAGACCTCCAGGGAAGCTGCTGAAATTTAATGAATCACAGGAATTTCACCATTTGAGCCCTTGAAGCTGAATATTCTCCACCATTTGTGGACAACTTTTTTGGAGCAGCAGAAGGCACAAATTCCTGTGGAACTGTCCCATGTGTATCTTCTTAACTGCTTAATAGCAATGCTTCCTCCTCAGCTGCCAATTTTCAGTGAAATTTCAATAAATTAATATGGTTGAAACCTTCAACCATGCGGATAAACGGGGTCGAAACAGATCTCCAAACTGTAGAAATGCTGCTCAAAGGGGTAAAAAATGACACCACAGTCACAGCAGACTTGTTGCAGCAGAAAAAAATAAAGAATAAAGAAAGATAGCCCTGAGGTTATTTATAAATACATTGCATTTCAAAATGCTTAAATTTAAAATAAAAGCCCCAACAATACAGAAGTTGGCAAACAAAATTATTACCATCAATATATCCAAACATGAGAGATTAGACCTCTTTTTTTAAGTCACATCAAATACAAATCTTAGTTGTAATGACAGCATTAAACTGCAAAGAAGAAGTCACCAGTTTAAATTTTCCTTCAGCACTGCCAGATAAGACCAATGATTCATCCATCTAAGTGCCAGTGTTTAGGCTGGGGAAAATAAAGCCCTAAAAAAGAAAAAAAAAAGTGTTCCTTGGGTGCACATGTCCACGTAATCTATTTGAAACTGCACATTACCTCATTCTGGAGTGATTTCATTCAGGTCTCCTCCCCATTAAGCTGTTTTCATACTCTTCCATCAAAGAAGTGGAAACATTTGGGACTTTCAAGGTCTGAAGTGAAAACACCAAAAGCTGATTTTCCCCCTTTCCCTCCCGCATCACACACTGACCCATCCAGCAGTGTCCAGTCTGCTGAGATGGGTCCGAGCAGGGGGGACCCCCTCGCACCGAGCATCTCCCACAAATTCCTGGCCAGGTCCCAAACTCAGCACAGAGCTCTGGCCGAGCCAGGAAGCTGCTTCTCTGCAGGCTGGCTGGCTGCTGCAGGAGATCCCAAAACCATCAGGATGGGAAGAGCCCCCCAGGATCATCCAGTGCCAGCCCAGCCCCACCAGCGTGTCCCCAAGCCCTGTCCCCAAGGGCCACCCCCAGACTCCTCCTGAGCACTGCCAGGGACAGCGACTCCAAACCTCCCTGGGCAGTGCAGACCAAGGCCTCACCGCTCTGACAGGGAAATTTTCTTTCCCAATCCCCACCCTGAGCCTCCTCTGGGGCCATTTGAGGCCATTTCCTCTCGTCCCTTCCCTCGGGACAGGGCAGCAGAGCCCGACCCCCCCTCAGTGCCCTCCTGGCAGGAGCTGGGCAGAGCCAGAAGGGCCCCCTGAGCCTCCTCTGCTCCAGGCTGAGCTGCTGAGTACAGAAAGCGAAATTCTGATGTTTCTTCCCACAGAGAGCAGCCACACTCATCCCTTGTGGCACAAAATCCCCCTCAATTTCAACAGAACCCGGGGGTCTGTCGTGAGGAGTCCAAGATTTTGGATCACTAAAAGCAGCAGCAGCAGCAACAAGAGGGAGAAGCGAGGGAAAAGCTGTAAATTTCAAATCCAACACATCCTGTAGATTCAGAGAACACCAAAGAAATCAGATTTAAATCGTGACAAACAATCCAAACACAGAGAAAGCTGAATTTGCCTGTGCATCTATCAAGAAAGGGGCCAGAGGGGACACAGGGTGACATAAACCCCCGGGTGATGGTTTGTGGCTCTTCACTCTGAGAGGAGAAATTCTCTCTGAATTTCTCTGATCTAGCTCAGATGGCCACCAGGACTTGCAAAATTGGAGATTTTGTACCTGTAACATCGTTAATGAAGAGTGGGCTACGTTGTGGCAGAATGAAAAAAAGGACTTAAAATCGTAAATTCATTGAAGGATCTTAAAGCAAGGCAGATTTTATTCACCAAAAACGTGCTGCAGGGGGTTTCTCTTTTCCATCAAGGAGAAGTTAATTACAAAGTTCTGAGGTTAAATATTCTCTGTACATTTTCTGGAGTGTGTAGTGATAAATCCAGTAGTTGTTGACTACTGTTAATTGTCTGTTTGAGGATGACAAAATAATGTTCTGGGCCAGTTCAGTAATATGTCAATAATTTCTGCCTCCTTGAATCTAAAATTCCCCTAAAATCACAAAAGAAGTGATTTTGGAAATGAGGTGACCTTGTGGAAAAGGTGAAATAGAGACCAAAAAAAAAAAAACAAAAAAAACCCACATAACAACAAAAAACACTCAAAAAACAACCAAAGGAACCATTCCTAAGTAGAAAATTTAAAATTATCCAGAGATGCTAGAGGTCTCATTCCTATCTGATAATGAAAAATTTGTCTTTCAGAGACCTGAGCAGTGGGAAACAAAAGGAAATTACCCTCTGACAGCTTTCTTTGTAGACAAAGAATTGGTAGCTCCTAATGGGCAGGTGTCCCCATTAGAATAAAACATTAATTAATGCCCTGGCTGGCAGGCTCAGCTGGGGAAAGCACAGCTAAATGAGCATGGGAGCTGGAGTGCCTTCTGGGATGGTAATTGCATGTCCCCACATTTACCATAATTTGGGATGTGATTTTCCAATTGGATCCAAATCACTGAAAGGTCCTGGTTGTTGGGACAACACACAGGGATAATGGTTCTATTAAAATACTCAGGGCCTGATTTCTAAAGAGATCAGCACCATTACTGGGATCAGGGAACTTTCGGTAACTCAGAAAATTTGGACTCATCATAATTTTAGTGTAAAAACTGCCAAGAAGGAATTATGTGAAAGCCATAAAGTGGTGGTGACTGAGGGGATTATGAAAGAGCAACACCAAATTTTAAATGAAAAATTTTGATAAAAACCAGAATACAGGGAAATGTGAGAGGGGAAAAGTTTTGTTTTCTTTCGTTTTACATGAAGGAAAAAAAAAGAAATAAAAGCAGAAATAAATTATTTTTCTGGGAGTTACATCATCAACTTTGTTCAGAAGTAGAAACAAAAATACAAATTAAAAACTGAATTATCAGGTTTCTAGATAAGTTGAAGGTCAGTTGAATTTTTCACCATGACAGATTGTACACGAGAATGGAAGGATAAGGAAAGGGCAGGTGGGATTAAACCAGATCCTCAGAAGTGTTGGATGAAGCCTTTAATGGCTGCAACTCTGAAATGTCACAGGCAGGGACACATCCCACTGTGCCAGGCTGCTCCAAGAAAAAATCCAACTTGGCCTTGAGCACTGCCAGGGATCCAGGGGCAGCCCCAGCTGCTCTGGCAATTCCAGCCCAGCCCCTGCCCACCCTGCCAGGAACAATTCCTGCCCAATATCCCACCCAGCCCTGCCCTCTGGCCCTGGGAAGCCATTCCCTGCCTCCTGGCCCTGCAGCCCTTGGGAATTGTCTCTCTCCAGGTTTCCTGCAGCTCCTCCAGGCCCTGCAAGGCCACCCTGAGGTCAGCCCAGAGCTTCTCCTCTGCAGGTGAACAATGCCAGCTGTGCCAGCCTTTCCTCCCAGCAGAGCTGCTCCAGCCTCTGCTCATCCTGGTGTTGCTCACCTTATTCTTTCAATATTTCTGCTGTGAAAACCTTTGTAGCCATGTTTCACACCAGCATGTAATAATTACATTGCAATTAATTTAGCAAAGTGAAAATCGTCCTGCTCTGAGGAATTACATCATCAGCCTTGAATTCAGAGGGTGAACAGAAGAATAAAGACATCTTATTGCTAATAAAGTCAGAAGAGGATAGTTCTCTTCTCTTGGTAGAATGCAAACCAAGTTTGTCATTTTAATTTGGGGCTTTTCAAACACCAGACAAGGGCTTGGAAGGAATTTGGAGCTGTAAGCCCTGGCCCTGCACTGAGATATCTCTGTCTAGACTGAGCCTTCCCATGGTCTGGACACATCCAGCAGAGCTCCGTGAAGATGGATAACGGGTCTGCCTGCACATAATTTCACACTCAGAGTTTACCTGCCTGTGTTGGATCACATTCTCCAGGCTCTGCAGCTGAAATTGTGCTGGAAAGATGCAGTAGAAAAAGAAAAATAGGTGAAAAATTATCCATAAAGCTGCACATTCAGGCTTTGCAAAGCCAAATGAGCTGTTCATGGAATGGTTAGGAAAGCCTGGAACTGATCTCTCTAAGTGAAAATGCCTAGAAGCAGAGCTTTGAATTTTTCAAAACAAACAAGAAGGAATTTTAATTAAAAGGCATTGAGGAATGGCAAAATATCTTACCTAAATCTTGCTCCCATTTTCGGTGAGTAAAGATTAATTTACCCTTAAATCATACAGAGTTTTCTGAAGTGTTAAACATTTGAGAATTATGCAGCAGACATTAAAATCAAGTCAAGCTGCAAAACTCAGGAGATTTTTGTGCATCACTTCCAGTCTGCAGAGTGGTAGAACACTTATGTTAATAGGACAGCACGAGAGCTGTCAGGTGCTTATCCTTTTATTAACCAGGTTTGCACACAACTGAACAGGCATAATCTAGAATTTAGGGAGGAGAAAAGACAGCATTACAATAGGAAATAAAATTATTTTTAAAAAAGAAGAAACTTCTGATTACATTTACTCTTGATTAAAATTTCACAAACCAGCTCTCAGGAAATACACTTGTAATTCTGATTAATATTGAGCTTCCTCATAATTTTAAAATGCAGGAGACAATGGAGCTTGTACTGGGTTTAGGTTTGGGTTTGCACGGCAAGGTTTTGGTGGCAGGGGAGCTGCAGGGGTGGCTCCTCTGAGGAGCTGCCAGAAGCCTCCCCCATCTCTGTTTGTTGTCTGCAATGGAATAAAATGCTTTATCTCCATTTGAGCACATAATTTTTCCCTTTATAAGTTTACAGCTATGAATATTTTATCATTATTAACACTTCATATTTGATTAAAAGCAGCAGCATGGCCAGCTCCATGAGCTGACCTTTAACCACTGGCATTATCCATTATTTCGGAGGTGTTTAAACTCAGGAAGGACTCAAGTTAGCCCAGCTTGAAACGTCTTCATTACAGGGCACTGTATCTAAAGCACATTCCGCACAGTGGAAGTGCCATCAGCTGCACTGCCTGAGGAACGCACAGATTTGCTGTGCTCGACGTGTAAATCTTTAGTCTGACTCACCCAGAGCTTGTCTGGAAATTCCAGTTAAAATATATCCTTAAAATATATCCCAATCCCCCAGCCATGCCACACGTCTGCACGTGTTGCAGGTGGAGAGCCGCAGCAGGAACAGCACCAGGACAAGGCTCCTGCACAATAATTGACTTGTTGACAGGGATTGTGCTTCCTGAGGCTCCCTGGGGATCTCCAGGCAGCCTCTCACTGTGCTGAGCTGGCATTCCCTCGAAAGAACAGCCCTTGGGGATGCTTTGGACAATAAATGTGGATCCTGTCTCTATCCTCAGCTGACAGCAAGCGGGAGCCTCTTGGAGCAGTCACAGCTTGGTCAGCTCAGTCTGAGCACCAGGAGAGCCACAGGGCCATGAATTTCACCCTGTTCTGCTTTTTTATTAGTGGACATCTCACATTTCTTGTCATTTACAATACAATTCATCCACATCAATGATATAATATATTATGTAAACTGTATATCAGCACTTGGGTGAGCCCCCACCTGCAGAGCTGCCCCAGCCCTGGCCCAGCCCAGGGAGCAGCTGGAGCTGCTGGGGAGAGCCCAGAGGAGGCTCCAGGAGGAGCAGAGGCTGGAGCAGCTCTGCTGGGAGGAAANTCCAACCCAACCCAACCCAACCCAACCCATTCTGCGATTCTGAGATGATTTCATGCACATATTAGTCACTAAAACAGTTCCACGGTCTGAAGTGAGGAGGTGACAGAGCCGTGGGGCTCAGAGCCCTGCCCCGAGGCTGTGAGGCTGCTTGGGTGGAATAATCCCACGTGTGGCACTGGGGCACAGCAGGGGGATGCTCCCTGTGATGGCTCCGAGCCGCACGCTCCTTCCACACCTGCTCCTTTGGGAGTGTGGGAGTGTGAAGAGAGGCAGGGGAGAGGTGAGGGATAAAGTTAGATGGAGAGAAAAGGAAAGGGAGACTGTTTTAGGAAAGGTGATGGGTTGGGTAAGACAAGAGAGAAGGGAATGAAGAGGTTGAAGGTGGGGAAGAGGAGAATGGGAGGTGAGGGGTGGGAGCAAACCTTTGGCACGGCCCAAGGAGCACAGTAACTCCAGGATTTCGGAGAGAGGTGGCCTCACACCCCCTGTCTTACCCATTTAACACATATTTAGTCACATTTAATCAACTCAACTCCATCCTTAATGAGCTGAACACTTCCCCCAGTTATTCCTTCTCTTGAGACCCCTGGGTAACTCCCCTGTGGAGGTGCTGGTTTCCCTCTGTTGCTGCTACAGGGAACCCAAAAAACCTGCTTAGACCCTGCATCCGAGTTTTCACTGGGCTGAACTTAGGGACACAAACCCCAGGCTATGTCCAAATATCCACACTTGCACTGTTTCTGCTGCAGATCCCATTATTGCCTTCATTAGCTCTGAGAAGTTAACGGTGAAGGTAAACCAGAAGCTGCTTTACCTCAGAATTTCTCTTTTTTATTACTTTTTCAGTTTGGCCCAAAAAGATCTGCGCAAGCAACAACAAGTTTGATTTTCTCTCAGGGAGTAGTAAATGGGAGGTATTTTCAAGTATTTTTCAGTAGGAACAGGGAGGTATTATAATCATTAGCATTTTTGCATTCATCTGACACATTACTTGTTCTTTTCCAACATCTCATGGCTTTTGAAGATTTTGGGGTGGGTTTTTTTTTTGGAGATAGATTTAACAACAAAAGGCTGCTAAAATGGGAAACTGTGTGAGACACTTTGGTATTATTCAATCGGAGCCAAACCTGACACTGCAGACAGTTCTTGCTTAAGAACTTTCATTGAGGGAACATGATCACAGCACAAAACAAAGAAAAATGTCAGTTCCCCTTGTTCTGCGTTCATCATTTAAGTCTCACAAGGTACCTGAGGAAATAGGTTCAGGTTTGAGACGTTTGATCTGCTCTGTGCAGTTCTGAGTTATTTTTATCATGCATCAAGGCAAGTAATAAACAAAACATCTTTTATTAGATCATTATTCTCTTTAATAGTTTAAATAATAGTTTCTAAATTAGTACAGGCAATGTTTCTGCTTATATTTTTCATTGGAAATCCTCAGTCTGCAAATATTCTTAAAGTGATTCTTATTGAAATTTGGAATTTAATGCTACAAGAATACAAGCAGCCAGCTGAGATTTTCCCTTTGGGGGGCACAGAAGCAATGAGCCCATAAAAACCCCTACATATGCATTATTAACAGCTGAAAAGATTGGATAAGCAATTTTTAAGTCTCTTTTCTATAGAGAATCTCCTCTTTTGGGTTTCTACCAACTCTTTTTTTTTTTTTTAAAACAGGGTAGCTGCTGTTATCTCAAGGTAACTTACATTTCTCCTATTACAATTCAGAATATATTCATGATTTATGCCCTAAAAAGAAAAACAGCAGTTTCTTAAGAGTTTGATCCAAAGGTCTCTGCATTGGTAAGAACATTTCCACTGAAAATAGAGCTTTTCACCACGCATTAACTGCACACAGCCACCCCACCTGCAGCCTGCAGATTTCAATGGCAGAGCATACGTAAGATTATCCACTCTGCCTTGAAGACCTTTTGCTGAGATGTAATTTATGCTGGTTTGTCCAAGCCTAAGTAAAAAGCTTTCAAACCTTCTCAGTGTAGCGTCCCTGCCTCACTTTGTTGCCAGGATATTCTCCTTGATTTCCAGGGTGAACTTACACTTGCTTAATTTCACAGTGCAGGCAGGAAATGCTGGGTGTAAGACTGAAATCCTCCACTGCAATTACCTGCATCCATAATTTGTCAGAACACCCAAGCTGAGCTTCTCAAAAACAGGCAGAGCACGCAGCTTGTTGGCTGGAAAACACAGGAGTGGAAGCTCCCATGGTGTTCAGTCAGCCCAACTCATTGTCTTGGAATAGATGTATTTTTACTGGAATCTGAGAGAATCAAATAAGTCTTTTGACTCTCTGTGGGACCTCTGTAGTGGGAGAGGAAAATTCAGCTGTTAGAGTTCACCCTCTAGAGCAAAGGAACTGAGAAAATACAGCTGCCTTTAATCATGTAAACACACCACAACATTGCTTTGCTCCCACTTTGGTTCCCATTTTGGCTCCCATTTTGGTAGATACCCAAAATTATTTATTTCATTAACCTAAGCCAGAATTGTAGCTAAAATAATCTGCATCTCCTGCCACCACCACCACTGTAAGTTAAGGATACTCAAATTCCTGCAGCTCTGAGGTTTCCAAAAGGCAGGATTTTAAAAAAAGTTTCCAGTTTCATGTTCTCTGCAATAGAATTTTATAGTCTAAAATTGTGAAGTTCTTCAGGTTAAGTAAAACTGAAAACCTGGGACTTGCTACAGCTTAGATCTTACTTCAAATGTCAAAACCATAAAGTCTGTCTCTCTCTCACTTCTTTTTTTTCATAGATATGAATATTCTCTCTCTTGCAAATGCTCATTTTTTTTCTCCTTATCTTGTTGAAATCCTGTTTTATTTATTTATGGTCTGGTAGATACAAGAGCATTAAAAACTGATCCTGTTTGCTGCACAGTAGACAGTAACATTTATCTGCTGATTCTGCTCCTAAAAGGATTCCCTACACTCAGAGCCACCACACACCATCCCCACTGTTTAATATGTGAATATTTGTTCCTCCTACTTAGAGAGTGACACTGCATTTGCAATGGGTTTAACCCACAATTCTGTGAGCTTTGTCCCTTGAGTCTGAGGGGACCTGACAAGCTCCTCTAGAACTGCTGCTTGATTTTCTGCCTGGAAAAAAACAGGGATTTTTCCATACATATTTCACAGACCAAGTGTGAATGATGAGTAAGTTCACCAAAAATTATGAGAAATGTAAAAAACCCCTCAGTTCTAGAACCCAGGGAAATAAATTCAGTTCCTCCTGCTGCTAATGCAAATTTCCTCCATGTAAGGCATCTTAGAGCTCCTGAGAGTGTTTTATGAGGTCTGAACACATTAATGAGCCTAACTCACCCCTGCTGCTCCATAACCCCAGTGAACCCAGCACAGGCACTCCCTCCTTGAACTCTGCTCACTCCAGCTATTCAAATACTGTATTTTAAGCTCATTCCAGCTGATGCAAATTGAAATCACCTCTTGTGCCAAGCGCAGGATATTCCTATAAAGTACATTCTGAGCCATTCAAGTGCTGGGATCACTGCAAGGGAGTGCAGATTAGTGCTCAGCTTTGAGGTTGAGGATGAAGCCAATTTGCTGGAGATTTGGGTCCTGCACAAAATTGTCTTTACAGGCCCTGCCCCAACACTTAATTCTGGAAAACCAGAAAAAAGAGGCAGTTGGGACCAACCTCCTTTCTTGGGACAGGCAAGACAGAAAAGGAAAAATAAACAAGATATGTATTATTTCTTATTTTCTGACAGGGAGGCAGGAAAAGCAACTCCCACAGGCTTAGGCAGGCCTTGCATAAAGCTTGAATTCTAGTAATAGTAAAATAATGCAATAACACAGAGTATCTCTATCTCATTGTTCAAAGCCCTAAAGATGGGCTATTAAGCTATTTTTTTCCTTTGTTGGATATGCTTGCAGATAGAAATGGAAGTTCCTACGGCATTTTTCCAAAGGAAGAGCTCCAGCTCCTTCCAACAATCCCTCTCCACCTAAAATAAGCCCTGCTTTTGAGAGCTGAGTGTAGGCTATTGCTGGAATGAATAGCACATAATGAGAGCTGCATTTGCCTACACACCATCGCCCCAGAACCTGTGTCTAATTCATTACTGCAAAGCAGTTGGAGATGTCACGAGGAGGAAAGACACTCCATAAAATTAAATTCTATTATTCCCACTTAATAATGTTTCGAACATGAAACCATTTTTGTGTAGTTTGAGAAGTAATTGAAGATATCCCAAGATAGATTACTCTGAGCTAAAATTTCCAAAGAGGTTCTTCTTTGCTTCTTGCTCATCGAATTTGTACTTAGTGATTGAGGAGCTATGGCCTTCAAGGATGTGTCAATTGAATTACCAGGGATTTGCTACTTCAAAAGTAAGAAAGCTTCATAAAATGATGTGTAATGGATATAATGGATGTGAGTTCTGACCCACAGCTGATGAACTACTGTTAGAAATTTTAGCCAAAGTTCTGGATTACTTCAGCAGATTCCCAGTGTGCTGGTGAAACTCTGCACTTGTGAGCTGACAGAAGTACAAGAGATGTTTTATCCTTGCAGGAAACAAAAACTAAAACTTTCTCTGAAGGATATGCAGCCCTTCAGAGGGACCTTGATAGGTTGGAGAGATGGGCAGAGAAGAACTGTCTGAAATTCAACCAGGGCAAAGTCAGGTCCTGCAGCTGGGAATAAATAACCCCAGGCAGCAGCACAGGCTGGGGGTGACCTGCTGGAGAAGGATGTGGGAGTCCTGAGGGACACCGAGCTGTCCCTGAGCCAGCAGAATGTCCTGGGGCCGGGAAGGCCAACGGGATCCAGGGATTCATCGGGAAGAGCATTCCCAGCAGGTCAGGGGTGATCCTGCCCCTGGGCCCGGCCCTGGAGGCTCCTCTGGGGTGCTGTGTCCAGCTCTGGCTCCTCAGCACAGCAGGGACAGGAGCTCCTGGAGCTGAGGAAGGGCCTGGAGCATCTCCGTGCCCAGGAGAGGCTGAGGGAGCTGGGGCTGCCCAGCCTGGAGAGGAGCCCCAGCTGAGAGGGGACCTGAGCCCTGTCTGTCCCTGGGTGTCCCTGTCTGTCCCTGGGTGTCCCTGAGTGTCCCTGGGTATCGCTGTCTGTCCCTGGGTGTCCCTGTCTGTCCCTGTCTGTTCCTGGGTGTCCCTGTCTGTCCCTGTCTGTCCCTGTCTGTCCCTGAGTGTCCCTGAGTGTCCCTGGGTGTCCCTGTCTGTCCCTGTGTGTCCCTGGGTGCAGGGAGGGCAGGGCAGGGCCCAGGCTCTGCTCCAGGCCCAGCAATGGCCCCAGAGCCACGGGCAGGGGCTGAGCCCAGCAATTCCCCTGCACAGGAGGCACAACTCCTGCCTTGGGCAGTGCCAGCCCTGAGCAGAGCCAGAGAGGCTCCGGGGTCTCCTCCCTGGGGATGTTCCAGAGCCATCTGGACACTCTCCTGTGCCCTGTGCTCTGGGATGGCCCTGCTGGAGCAGGGAGGTGGCACCAGTGACCCACTGTGCTGCCTCCCAGCCTGACCCATCCTGTGACCCTGTGAAAATAAATATAACGATCTCATTAATTAGTGCCAGCTGAAGCCAGCAGCCGCTGGAGAGTTTCAGGATGTGCCCTTGTCCCTCCATTAGAAAAATCACAAGGAGTTCATCCACTATCTTGTCCAAGAATATTTCATTACGAGACAAGTGACCTAGGAACTCAATGTTTTGATTCCCATCTGCAATTTCATTCAATCTTCTCCTGCTTGACATTGAAAATGTTATTTTTGTGCTGCCTGGTTGGCACTCCTGATGTCTTCTTGTACCCCTCTGACAGAACCATGGCAGACTCTGCAGCACAGGATGTCAAACAAGGAGAGTTTTATCCAAAAGTGCCTGATTTTCTTTGGCTGAGAAAGGAAAGAGTGACGTGAAGGCCACACTTTTCTGTGTTGCCCCTTTAAACCCATAAATGTTGCAACAGCATGATAATAGCTTGAGATTATATTCAGTGCAAGGCAGGACAACACAGCCTCAGATATTGTAGGACTGGGCAACCACTCTTTTATCTGAAGGAAGTTAATAGAAAGAAAATAGCTTTAAAAAAACAAAACCAAAAACAACTCCATTAGAAAATGTCAGTTTGTTTCTTCTTTCTTACACCCTCAGTTGAATGAAAGACCTCACAAACAATGCAAAAAGCACAAAGCAGCATTTTAAATGGCCCTTTTTGCTAGCTGAAGTTATCATGTTTCACTTAATTTAAATTTCACACATCCCGCCTTGCACCACAACATCGCCCATTGCTGGCACTTTGGAAAGTGCACATCATTTCAAGTATGAAAAGCAGAATTTGCTGCTTTTCAGGCACCCAGGAAATCAGTAACCATGTGAGACATCCATACACAACAGGACAGGGTCTGGCTCTGCTGCTCCTGTGAGTTTGTGAAAGATTTGGGTTCTTCACCTCAGAGCAGGCCCTGGCAGCAACAGCCCCTGGATTCAAAATTCCTGCAGAAATCCCTCCATGCTGACTACAGAGCTACGAAAAAAACTGAAATATCAGTATCACTGTGCTAGGAGAGATAAAAAATGAGTCCTGCTTTGCTTGATGTGTTTTCTGAGGTGGCAATTCTTGTTTACCCAGTAATCTCCAGAGGAAATACAACCACAGTCAGCCCCTAAAGGCGACTCCTGTCCTGAAATGAAACACGGTGTTGTTTGCTTTTTTATATCTTGTTTCGTTTTGTTGTTTGCTTTTGTTGTTGTTTTGTTTTGTGGTTTGGATTTTGGGGTTTTTTTGAAGGCAGCAAATCTCTCTCTGCTGTCAGTCTGTGTTCAAAACTCACATCTGCTAAAATCAGGAACAAAAGTATGTTTTAGTGTTTGATTCTGCCCCAAGTTAATCTGCTAGAACTCATTCTGTCAGAGAGGATGGAATTCCTTCTTTATCTGCCATCAAAAAACAAATTTCTTAGAGTTGTTCTAGCTCCCTTAAAATATTCCATTTTGAAGAAACAGATGAGTGGAAAAATTTTCCTAATTTCCAGACCTTTCGGGGTGTATGTGTGCACATCCTCGTGATCATTAGAGAAAGGGAAAAGGGACAAAATTTTATATAATAAATTCACAGAGTCTTAAGTTAACTGATAACAGTACCAAAGGTTGATTTCTTCAATAAAAATACCTGGAAATTAAATGAAACTTAAAAAAAAAATATTCAGAAATAACATACATAAAAACATACTTTTATCTACTAGAGAAGGAAGACCAGAACTTCAGTTGTCCCATGCATTTCTTTTAAGAAAAATAAAATTAACTCAAAACTTTATAAATTTGTCCTTATATACTATATTTAATACTTCTACTTTCAAATGAAATACCATTCAAGTCTCCTTTGTCATGAGAGACTTTATCATTAGTAAAAAATATTTAATAATAAGCAAGAGCAAGGTAATAATATTTAATAAAAGTTTCTTGTTAGTCTAATAAATCCAGCCCTCCATCTCCAGGGCTCGAACTGATCTTTCCCAACTGTTCACTCCTGATAAAGTCTGAGTTCTGCAGCAAAAGGAAGTGTTTTAAGGTCACATAATAAATCACCATGGACATAAATTCCTGATGGTTTTCAGAGCGCTGTACTTTCCTTTGATGATTAATGCCATGCAAAAAAAACTTCCATAGAGGACCTTCTTTTTTGTGAAGTATTACAGACTTGTGCTACTTCTTTCTTCATTCCTTCCTTTCTTTCCTTTCATAACAAAGCATGAATCTGATGCTGGATGCTACATTATCAGCATGGCTTAGGGCATTGTCCCCAGTCAGATCCAGGACATAACCTTAAACCTTTCTTTTTATATAAAATGCTCTCAGGGGTGTATGAATGCAGTTCTGAAGCCTTATCTGCTTGTTTCATGAATGCCAATAGTTCCTATTACTGTGACATTTAAGCCTTTTTCATTTTTTTTTTTTTTTCAGTAGAAATCCAGCTTTTTGAAATGCAAGTAGTTGTTTGTTTGGTATAGAAAATATTTCTTTAAGTTTTTGTACCAGATAAAAGCCAGGACTGGGATAAGGTACTTAAGAGAGAGGAGAGGCTGTGATGGGAAGCTGAGGGAGCTGGGCAGGGGCTCAGCCTGGAGCAGAGGAGGCTCAGGGGGCCCTTCTGGCTCTGCCCAGCTCCTGCCAGGAGGGCACTGAGGGGGGGTCAGGCTCTGCTCCAGGAACAGGGACAGGAGCAGAGGGAACGGCCTCAGGCTGGGCCAGGGCAGGCTCAGGGTGGGCACCAGGAAATTTCCCCCATGGAAAGGGTGCTCAGGCCTTGGCAGGGGCTGCCCAGGGAGCTTTGGAGTGCCCATGCCTGGAGGTGTCCCCTGGAGGTGGCACTGAGTGCTCTGGGCTGGGGACAAGGTGGGCATCAGTCACAGGCTGGACTTGATGACCTTGGAGGTGCTTTCCAACCTCAGAGATCCTGGGATTCCAAGGTAGAGGTGGACAGACTTCAGCTTCTCTGGAGTTAGGAAACGATTCTGCTCTTAGATAAAGCAGGGGCATCCCTTCAGCCCTGCAGCAGGGTCTGCTTGTGTCACACCCAAAGGGCCCTGGAAAACCTCATTTTCCTGCCAAATAACACCTGGCAGGGACAATTCTCAGCCTGTGCCTTTCTCCAGTGCTGTTTTTAGCACAGACCCAGTCAAAGAGACATGTCACAGTGCTGACTCCTGTCCCCAGCCATTCCAGCAGCTACTGAAGGTCACTTTGCCCAAAAACCTGCACCTTGTCCCAGAGCTGAGATAAGGAGCTTCTGTTTGGGTCTGCTGCCCATTAAAGTCATATTTTTGTGGAAATTCTACCCCTTATGGAGGGTTTCTTGAGGAAAAAAGAGCTGAGATCTGCTCACCCATGGCCCAGGAGAGCCACAGTCTCACACTCTCACAGTCGTGACACAGGTGCAGGGGTGGGGAGGTGAGGCTCAGTCACCAGAGGGACCAGAGGGGTCACAACAGCCCCACCACATCCTCTTAAAATCACTTAATTGGCGTTTCAAGGGCTTTGTAGTTTTCATTCAGCCCAAACTTTGGCTCTGAAATCAGGAGCCTGGGCCCAGCCTCCACTGCTCTGGTTGAGCTGTGCTATGGGATATTGGATTTTCATCATATTCAAGGGCTCTTGATTGACCAAGCCTCTGTCTTGGCTGCAGCAGCTACAGGTGTCCAAAATGAAANNGACAACAAAAGGGTCCAAAAAGAAAAAAAAAAAAAAAAATTAAATTACAAAAAAAATAATGCAAGGAACAAAAGACAAAGACCAGCAGGTTTGACTGGGAGTCCCTCAAGTATCTTAGTTCATCTCAGCATCACCCCAGTGCCACACCACTCACTCCAGCTCCCATATAAAATCTATTTATTTCCAAATAAGTGCTTTTTTCCTGCAGTGTAAGTGGCTTGTGGGTTGCTCTTTTGTCAGGAAGGCCTAACACACTTGAGTATTTTAGCAGAGAGTGAAAAACAGAGGAGGGTTTCCTCCTCCGTTATCACTTTGATTGAATAATTTCAATTTCTCCAGTTAGATACACACAGATAAATAAATACAAGCTTCACACTTCACAGTAGGAAAAACTGAGAAATTATGAGGAAAAAAAAGAAGAAAAAAAACACCCCACAGAGGTTCAGGCTATTTAGGAGTGGAGTTAAATCCATAAATAAAATAGGAAAATATATTGGATGAATGTCCTCCCCTCACATTGCCACTTGCACTCAGGTGTATTTCTATTTCTATCTTACATATATATATTTGTTTTTCATTTTGTCTGTTCCCCCAGGAGAAGCCCCAAAGAGAAACAGAGATGGCCAAATTGACAGAGTCGATGAGTGAGTACAAATAGGAAGTTCAACCACTTTCTTTTTCCATCTGTCCCCCTCCTCCTCATAATGCCACAAACCCAGAATGTAGTGCTTGCATCCAGGGATCTCATTTAGCCCTGTTTTCACTCCCAAATTCATCATGTATCATTCCACTCCTAAGAAAAGAAAATAGGAATCCCCAGAACAAGGGCTGCTATTTTCTTCATGCACTGCTTAAATCGCATCTCTTTGGGCTTAAATCCAGCAAAGAACCTGTTCCATGTTTGACTTTGTGAGCCTGAGGGGTTTTTTTAAATAGAATGTAACTAATTGTGGATTTAATAAGAGCCTGATTTACTTGATTCAGTTGGTTCCTTTACAAGCTTACAGAAGGTCACTCTAAATCCAGTGCAATTATTCAGGATTGTTGCCTGTGCCACATTCATCCAACAGGAATTATGCCCAGAGATGTATCTGGAAAGCTTTCAGTTGGTTCCTCTGGTTTGTGAGCAGTTTGTGTTGTCTTAAATGTGTGCCCAGCAAGAAATAATTTTTATTTTTGTCATATTTTGGGATCTAGGTAATGGAGTAGTGGCTGTAAGCTTTTGTAGCTGGGAGACTCAGGCTGGATAATTTATTTGTGGACAAAATCTGGGGACCATTTAGGGTGAAATCCTGGTAGACCACTGCCTTTACCCAAAATTTATCAGCTCCAAAGCCTATGGAAGCTTAAAAGAATTGACTCAAAAGGGAGAACCATTTCAGAATTTTCTTGCTTAACTAGAGACTACAGAAAGACAGAAACACAGATATGCACAACTTATTTATATCAGAAATTTCTTTCCAGTTACGTTTTTCTGCTTGGGTACAGAAGGTCTGTCCCTAGGGCAGCACTTCCCTGACGTTGTACTCTCCCAAATGCCTTTGCTACTTTTTGAAATCATTCCCTGTATCTCCTTACCTGTGTCATTGCAGGGCAGGGACACCCCTACAAGCTGTAAAAGAATGATTTCAGTATCAGAAACAACCAATCCCACAAAAAGGTGGGGCAGGCCTGGGGGATCTTAAAGATCTTCTTGTTCCAACCCTCCTGCCAAGGGTGGTGGGGAAGCCCTGGCCCAGGGTGCCCAGAGCAGCTGGGGCTGCCCCTGGATCCCTGGCAGTGCCCAAGGCCAGGCTGGACACTGGGGCTGGAGCAGCCTGGCACAGTGGGAGGTGTCCCTGCCATGGCAGGGGTGGCTCTGGATGAGCTTTAAGGTCACTTCCAACCCAAACTATTTTGGGATTCTCTGATTTTATATTGATGTTGTATATATATATATTTAAGTATATATATATATAAATAAGTATAAATAAGTATTTCTCCATGGTGCAGCCAAGCCGGGGTGGTAACAGAGGAAATCACATTTCAGCTTACCCAGGCCCAAAAGGACAATGACACCAGGCCCCAGAGGAACCCTCTGCTGTAAGAATGGTAATTTCTCTCCTTTAATCTCTGTGGATGTTCACTATCACCCTTGGAAGCATCCTGTGACCCCATATGGCGCTGCTGGATGTTACAATATAACATAGATATAATGTGTAATCATGTGTATGGATAGATGTGTGATTATGTCTTGATGGATGGAACAAAGGAGGAACCTTTGTTTTATCAGAGGTGGAAGCAGATAAATAATATCTCCCCTGTCCATTAGGACTTAGCACAACCCTTCTGAAACCAGGTGAAGGAATATTGCCAAAAAGTGCTCTGAAGAGTCAGAGGAGAGGCCCCCAAAACACTTTGTAACTGATTGGAAACAAGCCCAAAAATGCCCTGTGCAGTACCTTCAGGATGCGTGTTTGTCCTGCCAATTATTTTATCCCACTTCTTTGAGACAGAATGATGCTTAAAGGGTTTACTGCTGCTTTGTGTGAGAATTTTTTCGTACTTCATGCGAGGCTTTTTATGAAATTTTCAGATCATTTTATGGCATTTTAAAATATTTTTTAATAAATCCTAGATGGCGTTGCAAGGTGCAAATAAAATTCTCAGTGAATGTACCACGGTGCTCATTTTAAAGCTGGTGCAGAGTAAAATGAGATAAATGGAGTAGGGTGGGCCTCTGGCTTGGACTGCAGGGCCTTTTTCTTGGAACTGAGAAAATAAGTGAAAAATTCAAGGCCTGAGAGGGTTTCAAAGACCTGGAGAAATGGCTTAATCATGGTACCAATATAACAGAATTATTACTTGCCTTCCTGTTTCAACCAAGAGCTGCTCTCCACTCTTCCCTCTGTTCACATCTTTGCACAGCCCCAGGAAAAATCAATCCCCTTCCCTCCACTGCTCTGTATTTTCTCTCTATCAGAACACCCTGCTGAAGTTGCCAAGCACTGCTCTCTGCCCCTTCTCCTCCATAAAGATTTTCTGGAAGTTTCTGCACTAATCAAAGCCCCTGGACCTGAGATTCACATCACGCCACACACCAAGAGGGAGACTGAGGGAACACCGATGCAGAGGTTGTTCCAAGGCTGTTTTATTTTTTTTGCCAGCAGGAATAACAGTCTGTATTTTTGTCACATTTTGCATTTGTGTTCTCAGAGGCTCTGTCACATTTTAGGGAACATTGGTAAGGAAAAAATTGCATTATTTTTATTTTCTGTCCTCTTTCCTGAGTTCCTGAGTGAAAAAAGTTCTTTTTTCATAGAACTTTTATGGTGAAGGAAAGGGTTGAGGTACCATGACAGAGCCTTTTACTTGAGATCTGTTTTCCTTGAAAGTTAAAAAAAATAAAAGTGGGGGGGAAAATCATTTTAATACAACAGTTAAAGTACAAACTAGCAAGAAATGTTCTGCTAAATTTTTCAGGATAGTCCCTAAGAGCTGATACAGAAGCAGAAATGAATACCAAATAACACCATTCTTTGCCTCAAGTTATTATTTTACAACTCTTGCACAGAATTAATAGAAAGCCACCACAATTACAGTGAGCCCCAGGGAACTGTCCAAGAATTCCTTTATAATGCCTTAAAATCCATATGCATTTTAAAATTTCTTTATAGCCTGAATTAGTCCATTTTCCTCATATAACCTCAGAATACTTAAAAGCTGAGCATATCCATGAAGCCAAGAATGAAATTATTTCCCTTGCAACTTTTGTTTTCTTCTCTCCCTGTTGTTCTAAAGCTCCCCATGCCCCGGTGATCATTTTTGTTCCAAATGCCATCACCTGGCCTGCAAATGGTTAAAGCCCAGCAGGGAAGGTAGGAGAGCAAATATTTAACAGCAGAGCAAGGAATGAAATGTTCATCCTGACCTATTTGGCCAATATGAAAAATTTATTTAGAGAAACATCCTCTACAGAACTATCCAGTCCTCGGCAACGCTCCTCATTGGGAATGCTTTGCAGAGTGAGCACTACAAGATATTTAGTGAGTAGCCAAATATGTTGGTGTATTTAAGAAAAGTCCTTTTGAGGATGTCAAAGTTCTCAGCTTTGCAGAAACGTGTGCCATGGGATGTGTGACACGAGCAGAGGGAAACTGCTCCGGGCTGGGATGGAAATGGGCAGGGCTGGATTTCTGACACTGACATCCAATTAAGATCTGCTCTAGCAGCAGGGACACAGCAGTGACCAGTTCTGTTTGCTCTGCTGCCCAGTCACTCCCCAGACACACCTGCCTGAGGACAGCCAGAGGCAGCAGAGCCGGTTTAAAATAAGGATGTTCCTTCATTTGTTACAAAAATGTGAGCTCCAAATGTCCGTGGATGAATTTCCAAAGACAGTGAAATAATGAATACTGAGACCTCAGATGACTCCAGATAAAACCTGAATTATGGATGCCACGAATTTTACTCGGGGGGGGNGGGGAAGGGGGGGGGAGTAGAAAGAATATAAGCCAACCTGAAGGAAATTCAGGAGCAGACAAACCTCAGAGTTTAGAGGAAGTTAGTTTATCATAAAGTGCTTTTCCCTAAAGGTTTCTTTTTCTTGTCTGCGGTGGCTGAACCTGAGGTGTCCCTATTGCTCTACGACTTGTAGGGGAAGTTTATAAAGAGAAAAAATGTTTCTGCATTGAGTTACTTGAAAGTCACAGCATTTCCAGGTTTACACTTGCCAGGGTAGTCTGGAATTTTTTGAGCAGTTCTGATTATTTTGAATTAGTGTTTTATGACATGTAAGAAAAACATATGGTACATTATAGTAAATACATATCCAACCTTCTCTCTTGCTATAGAACATTGTAACATTCCTACTTCCACCTTTTTTTTCCCTCCAGTACTACACATTCTATCTTTGCCTCTTGTCCAGCTTCCTGGGCTCCATCTACTGAATTGTTGGCAGGAATTTAGAGGGAGGGNGGGTGGGATCTTGGGCAGGAATTGTTGCCTGTGAGGGTGGGCAGGGGCTGGGCTGGAATTGCCAGAGCAGCTGGGGCTGCCCCTGGATCCCTGGCAGTGCCCAAGGCCAGGCTGGACACTGGGGCTGGGAGCAGCCTGGCACAGTGGGAGGTGTCCCTGCCATGGCAAGGAGTTGGAACGAGATGATCTTTAAGGCCATTCTGTGATTCTCTGATTTAACCTTTTTATGATCTCACCGGGAGTCAGTGGGGCAGCAATGCTGCCCTGTGTGAACACACCACCACTCGTGCAGGGGCAGAATCAGGCCTTGAAGAGCTGACTAAAGCCTGACTTTCATCTCCTCAGTCCAGAGCACTGATTATTTGCTCTCAGAAGGCATTTCTAAGGACAAACTTCCAGTTCAACATTTTACACTGGTATCGAGTGCCACCCATTCGTTACAAAGTGCAGATTCTTAAAACGCAAAATTCAAAAGCAAAAACTCCAAAGGACTTGGAAAACTCATTCAAGAAAGACATTTGCCTGTGCTTGGGGCTGTCATTTATTTTGAAAATATCCAGCTATCCTCTGGATATACTTTTTATGAGGTGTGCCAAGAGCAGAACTGGAAGGCTGTGTTTTCCCACAATATGAATTTTCTATATCTAATGTTCTGTTGTTACAGTTACTACTGGAGAAGTTTTGTACCAAATATTAAGTTACAGATGTAAGTGATACATCTAATTATTGTTGAATCAATACTCTTTATGTAGGTTGATAACATTTATTTCCAACTTAACTCCCAAAATCTTTGGTCAAATTTGAATTACAGTAACTAGAATATGTATGATTTTATTATTGTTGTTGTTTTGGTTGTTTCAGCAGAAAGTAGCTGATGCATACAGTCAAAAGAACAGAAAGAACATTGCTATTATTAAATGAAAAAACAGTTTATTCTTTGTGGCAAAGGTCAGGTTTTGAGAGGAGAATGAAATTCTAAAGCAGGAATCCATTATGCAGGAAAGTAAGAATTTTATTGTCTAGGTGATGCACTGACAGGGGCCCAGAAGAGCTGTGAACTTATTCATGCAATAATTAATAAAGGAAACTTGTCTTAGGCAGGAAGATGATTTACAGCTTTTGCAGTCCTGGGTGTATAACATTGTGAAGAGAATTTTCTTGGCATTCTCTGAGCTTTTAAGGGTCTTATCTTTACCTTTTCTCTGAAAGTGTGAAGGACAAAAGTTTTTTGTTTTTTTTTTCCCAAATGACAACCAAGACTCTCACAAAGTCATTTGATTCTAGAAGCTTGGATTTTTCAAAAACATATTAAATTTTGATAGCACTGCTAATATTCCTTGGCTAAGCTAAAAACCTGTGTGAAAATTAAATTCCAAATCTCGGGGATGAGACAACCAAGAGCTGAATTATGAATGAAGTAAAAATTTCTGGTTTTCTAGTTAGGAACAGTGATTGCATGCAGGCTACACTGGACTTCTTGAAACAGATTATTTCCTCTTACTTCCACCTTTATATATATTTTCCCTTATTTTTATTAGCTCCAAGTCACCCATTGCTAAATCATCCACCTCTAAAATAGAAGCTGCAGTCAGGCTGCCACTATTTCAAAATTCTCAGTGTTCCTTTGCATTCCTGTGGTCCACAGCAAAGTCAAGCTGGGTTTTCCAGTCCCATCCTTCCCAGGGCAAAGTGGGATTTGATTCTGTGCTGCATATGAGTTGTTTAGGTACAAAGCTTTTAGATAAAACACTTTCCCAGCTTCCCAGGCACTGTCCTCTACAGATCCCAAACCATGGTCCTGTTGCAACGACATCTTCTGAAGGGAAAATCTGTGACTTTGGATGAGTTTTGGTGTGAGATACATTTAGGAATGAGATGGTCTTCAGAGGGCAAATATATGCCGTGGGGGGTTGGAAATTATAATTAATTTAAGCATGTGCAGAAATTTAATATATGGAAAGCCAAAGTCACTTCAGATTTTAAGGACCAGATTTTGAGGACCTTGGTCAAAAATGTCAGTTAAGTGATTTAAGCCTTTACTGAGATGCCATTTTCCCATCATACCCAAATAATAAGTGTACATTCAATTGTGGGCCAGGAAGAATTGCCTGGAAGCATTCAAATCTATCCCTGGAAGCGTTCAAATCCAGCTTGGAGCACCCTGGGACAGTCCCTGCCTGTGGCAGGGGGTGGCACTGGATGATCTTGAAGGTCTCTGCCAGCCCAAACCATTCCATGATTCTATTTGGGGCTTGGTTTCACAATTTTAATACTCTTCTAATGTAGGGCTTTTTCTATATTTATTTGACATCCACTTAAATCTTCCAGAGGTGCCACCCAACTTTTTCAGCTGGAGAAGTGAACATTGTGCAGTGATGGAAGAGCAGCTCCCACCTGTAAAGAGCAGGAAGTTAATATTCACTCAGGATAAAAAGTCATTAAAAATGTCTAATCAATTGTCTCCACAGAGAGCAGAGGAGTCAAATTCAAGGGTGTAAAAAAGGATCAGTGTTTCTGAAAGCTGTAGAAACCTTCCTGTCCTGGATCAGCCTTATCAAGCAGAAAAGGGAGCATAATGGATCTTAGTTCTAGGAAATACAATGTGAAGGACAGCAAAGAATGCTGGCCAACAGCTAAGGGAAAAACAATCCATTAAAAAATAAGCATTTAAGATGTACAAGTACAGATGTTAAAAAGGTAATGCCATAAAGTACTGTTTTTTTAAAATCTCTGACTTTGAAAATTGTTTGCAAAGGCGTCCGGAATCAATGACTGGAAAATATCACAGAGCACAGCAAGATAAACTATTTGATGTGAAAGAGAAATATCCAACTTCATTGGAAAAAGGGCCCAGCTGCACTTTCCAATATAAACAATGAGAGAAAGGTTTTATCAGGGTGCTTTGGACAGATGTCTTTTAATCGCCTTTTAATCAGGTCTTGGATTAATCCCTAAAGCTGGACTATGTTCTCCCTGTATTTTTCACCTGCCTTCATTGCTCTCCAAACATTTGACAGGGGATAAAAGGGACAATATTACCCATATTAAAGGCAAATAATGCCTGGAAGTGTGTGCACAGAACACATTAATTCAGAGAGTGTTGTTGCTGAATGACTGCCCGTACTCACAGTTCAGCCTCTTCTAAATTTATTTACCACTATTCCTTTCACCATAAAATATCTTGAACTACATGGAGGAGAAAACCAGAAAGACTCCAGTGAGAGTCATTGCCAATACTGAGAGCTGTTAAAACATAAACCAACAAGAAGGCAGAGACCTGCAAGGTCTGTCCCCAGCACGGTTTTCAGGGCCAGGGATGGCAGTGATTCCACAATGGGGCTGTTCTGCTCCTCAAAATCAGTGAATCCCCAACTTCAGCATTACTCCCTTTGCTGTTGCTGCCCAGGAATGTCTCACAGGCTTCTCTCTCTGCAGGAAAAGGAGGACACAGCTGTGTTCACCTGCTGATCCTCACTGTTGGCACTGCACTGAAATTCTGCCATGCAATGAGAGATTGCTCTTTCTTCCCAAATAATTCCCCTATCTCCCTTCTTCAAACATTTGCCAGCTTGCAGAACCTCTCTCTAATCACCCTGCTAGATTTTATAATCCACATCAGCATCCAGGGCCTCCAGTCCTGGTTGTTCTTTGCTGAACTCCCCCCACTTTGTCATCCTCACACTCCCACACTCCGTAAGAACATTTATTAATCCACATACCTGTAAGAAAAGTAGTGAAAAACAGAAAGGTTTACCCAAAACAAAACTCTGCGTTCCTTCAGGGCAGACAGGTGATTCCAGCACATCTGGTGGTAAAGTACCTCAGATAGGTGCACTTCTTGCTCCCCCTGACACCACTGAGGTGCTGAAGCACCTCAAATCCTCAGTGCAGGAGAGCCCTGGAGGGGCTGGAGCGTGCCCAGGGCAGGGCAGGAGCTGGGCAGGGGCTGGAGCCCCAGGAGGGGCTGAGGGAGCTGGGCAGGGGCTCAGCCTGGAGCAGAGGAGGCTCAGGGGGCCCTTCTGGCTCTGCCCAGCTCCTGCCAGGAGGGCACTGAGGGGGGGTCGGGCTCAGCTCCAGGAACAGGGACAGGAGCAGAGGGAACGGCCTCAGGCTGGGCCAGGGCAGGCTCAGGGTGGGCCCCAGGAGCAATTTCCCCATGGGAAGGGTGCTCAGGCCTCGGCAGGGGCTGCCCAGGGAGCTTTGGAGTGCCCGTGCCTGGAGGTGTCCCCTGGAGGTGGCACTGAGCGCTCTGGGCTGGGGACAAGGTGGACACCGGGCACAGCTGTCACTCGGTGATATTGGAAGTCTTTTCCAACTTCAAGGACTCTGTGATTCCATGATCTGGGTGGTCAGACCTGACCCTCCTGCCGGACTCCAAGTGTCTATCCATGTCTTCAGGCAGCTCACACTTCACACACGGAACAAAGGGAAGCTGCGTTCTCCTCCCGCTGCCTGAGGATGAGTGATGGGGGGATGATTATGCTTCCAAATCATGACACTTTCAATTACCATTTTCCTTCATTCACAAGAGCTAAATCACACAATGATTGTCACCGTCTGACATATTTATCATTGTCAGGCTGAGCTGCTCTCTCTACATCACAGGATTCCTCTGTTTCTCCTGGGATCCTACACAATGAAGTCATGTCATGTGTCATGAAACATTTGCTCACCTACCTGCAAACCAAAGGACAACAAACAACACCATTCCCTGTCCTTAGAAATGGCACATTTTTGTTGAGGTTTAAAACCTATACTTTCACTTGACAGTTTGGGTGGCAGTTTAAATTTCTTCTTTTGCTCTGTGTTTTAGTATTGTTTGAGTAGTTCATTTAATGACAGGTAAAGAATAATTTCCTCTGAGATCTCCTACATGGTGTACTGGCAAATTTTTTTTTTATTTTTTTTTTTTAAAAGCAGAACAGAACTATCTCCAGACTTCCTGCTAAGTTAGGTTCCTATGGCATATTGCTCTTGCATGCAGTTGAGTGTCTTTTTGGTGATAACGTTATTATTTAGGCGAGTATTACTATTTAAGGCACAAGTAACTCATGCTGGTGCACTAATTTGTGGGTGAAGGCTGTGTATTTTTAGAATCCATTCAATCATGTGTGCTGGGCTGTAATGTTTCAAAGTGAAATCTTGAAAAGCACCATACAAACCCCCTGAAAGTGAACAGAAAAACTCCTACTGTTTCTCTGCCTCCTAATTTTATCAGATGCCCATGATCATGACATGAAAAAGAAAGGGAGAGGTTCATGAAGGCTGCTAAATTATTTCTTTATCCCAAACTTTTGAGGTGTGACCTCACCGATTGCTGGTCAGGTATATCAGGAAACAAGAGTTTATCCAGAAAAGTTGTGGATTTCCTGGAAAACTTTAAAGCAAGGTTGGCTCCCCATGAAACATTTCACTCCTGCAGGCTCCTGTTTTGGACACCCCAACTCCAATCAAACCTTTTTCTTCTTCCCTCCCACTTCCACAGCCTTGACAAAGGATTTTATGGATCTACATCTTCCCACTCAGCAGCAGAAGGCCTAGAAATTCTTCTTAAATGTTATTGAAACTGGTTAGGGATTAATTTCTTTCAATTTTTTTAAATTGAATGAGTGATAAACAGACCCCATAACAGAATTTGTCTAAAAACAAACAGATTAAAAATCCAAGGCCTATCACTAAACTTGATAAAGGCCTTTCTAACAATCCTTGCTATGCACTTCTCTTTTTCCCATGGGATAAAACAGTCATAGCTAATAAATTTAATGATTGAAGAATAAGAGGAGGGGGAAAATTACCAAATGATACAACATTTATAATGTACAAATGAAAATGAGGGGTAGGAATGTGTAATTTTAAGTTCAGCAGTGTTTTTCAATTTTAAGGAACTCTTTTCAAACTTCCTTAGGAACACAGGAGAGGTAAACCAGAGTGGCGAAACCAAATTTTTAAGAAAAAGAAAATATATAGAGAAGGGGGCTGGGGGAAACTCATTTTTATCAAAAGATTATAATTTCAAATTGAGCCGGCATTGTGTGTTACTATAGAAACTTCCATTTTGTGGCATGTTTGTGGGGAAAAAGTCAAAAGTTGCATTTTAATGAAGGCAGATCACACATTGGCTTTCCTCGGGAAAGCCAAATAAAGGAGAAGTTTCTCTCCAAAATTGGATAATTACCCCAAATAAGGTGAGCTAATTAAGGTCACGGGGAAGAGATATTAAATCCTGAAGTGCCAATATGTTAGTTCATTTTTCCACGCCAGTCCCTGCCTTCCAGATTATTAGATACTGCAGGAGCCTGATGGATTGAGAGGCTGGTTGCTATGGCAATATTTGCTGCTTTGCTGGTATTCCCTACAGAAAGTAAAGGATTTTTTTTTCCCCCTACTCAGTTAGACAAATTGGCTAAATATAACCAGGGATGTTGGGGAACTGAAACAGCAGAATCTGCTGGGGGGAGGATCAGGGGAAGGACTGGAGGATCAGGAGAAGGACTGGCATTTCTGAGTGTTGAGGAATCACAATGGGATGTGGATAGGAATGAGGGGAATGGGGAAACAGGGAAAGGGAGACAAGGAGAGGGAAGAGGAGAGAGAGGGG
>WAAG01036177.1:0-13002 GCA_013390105.1 Tichodroma muraria | reverse complement strand
TGAGATGTGAAAAATTAGTGGTAAGTCTAAGGGAATCTAGTTTGAGAATAAAGTAAATTTACTACTTCCTTCTTAGATGACAAAATAAGTTGAAAATACAACTTAGCAAGGTTAAAACTTGTCATGACTTGGTAACTTTCATCCTATTGGCAGACTTACAGCTACTCATTTGGCAAGATTGACTAAAAGGGAGCAGACAATAATTTTAGTGAGAAGAAAAGAAAGTAAACATAGAAACAAGTAACAAAGAATGTAAGTTGAAACAGGTTATCATAAATTCATACCTTCTTTTACGTGTTTTTGACCTGCTAGAATCTAGATAGTAGCAAGTGAAATGTACCATTAGCCATAAAATGCAGTTTTAGTAAAGACAAAGTGTATAGGGATAATGGTCTGATGAAAAGGCTTTAAAATTCCTTTCTTTTAAGAGACTAAGCTCTATGACTTGGCTTGCAAATCTAGCTTGTGTGCTCTTACTCAATGAGCTAGAAAGGATGCCAAAACTGAAAAGCCAGGAATTTCTCATGTTAAGGAAGGTTTNGCAATCAGACAGGTTTCCCCTCAGTCTTGACAGAAGGTATCCTATAGCTAAGTCTCAGATGTCTGGTTCCTTTAAGTAATTTAATCATAGTGCAGCAACATGATAACAGTTCAAGCTGGGTGGACTGCTTGAACAGTTCACCTGCTGGGGTGCACGTGGTGGGGAAGGGATGGGGATTGGGGGGGGGAAAACCTGAACAAAGGAATCATGGGGGTTTTACACCATTACTATTTGTATACCAGTTCCTCATGTGCTTTTCACACCCGTTACACTTGCCTTTTGATCCAATGGTGATACTTGGTCAGAGGCTTTGTTGTTGTTTATTGGGTGTCCCTCCATGGCCAGCAATGCAGTCTCTGTACCCTGTGTTAGGCAAATTGTCCTAAACAAAGGGCTGCTGCCAGTTCATGGCCTCTTGGCTGGAACTTGAGCCATTTCCCTCCACCCGTGACATAGCTGAAGCTACCTGCACTCGAAGTACTCCTCAAGAGTAAAGTACCCTAAATGATTTTAGGAAGTGTTGAGGTTTTCAGTCCTTATATAATATATAAAAAAATGTGCCAAGTGTTCTTGCAAGTGCAGAAGCACCAGCAGAGTTGGGGTTGCATGACGTGGAAGCTTTGATTTTTTGCTCTATGAGTTCTGCAATGTCTTTTAGGTACAAAGTTCAAAGCGAAAAATTGTAACGAGGAACCCTTTTTATTATTGTTTACTCATAAGGATTTTCTTCAGACAAAATGTGGTTACATGCAACTGTAATAGCTATTAACTACTTTTAAATCAGTAAGTGGATCAGTGAGTGGTTTGGAATCATTCTGTCAGGTATATGCCACCAGAAGAAACCACTGCTATGTGCCCTAATAAAGAATAAACTCTGGCAAATTCATACAGTAACAAATCCAATTTTTTTATGAGAAAATATTATCCCTGTGAAAGAGAGTAAGTTCAATTCCCATTTGTGGTGCATGACCCTCCACGACAGAAAGAATGATACCTGGGAGTCTTCACAGCAAAACAGATGTTTAGCATGTTGGTTTCTCTGCCACTAACTTGCTTCTTGTTCTGCTATACTCCTTCCTCCAGTTCCAGGCTGGATAATAGGTGTAGGCCATGAGACACGTGTTGCATAGCAGTTTACCAACAGCTCAGCATTATCCAAAAGGAGCTTGATTTATGATCCTTGGAGAGGTTAGCTTGATCTGGCAAGCATATTGACAAATTTACACTCTATCTAGGAGTTCATTGGTTGATGCTGGACCGTCAGCTAACTCTAGGCTTTGGCAGATGAATTTACCATACCTGTATTGCAAAACACTTTTCTTTTAAAGCCTTTTTGTCAGTGGACCACTATCAAAACTCTGTAACTACAGGTTGCATTGTTTTAAACGAGTGAACTAATTTCCCTCATAGTTACTTTGTTGGTAATAACAGAGTTAAGGAGCAGTTTTGCTCATTTGTGTACTACTTGCAATTTTTAACAGATGGAATGTTCTTGTTCAGTTTTGTCTTCACCATTGATCTGTTCTCCACCCTCAGAAAGGTTTTTCCTTTTGAGGTATTGCAGGAACCTACTTTTGTGAATGCATACTTCTGAATGTGGGTATGCAATACAGGACTACATCAAGCTCTGGGCTTCAAATAATTATTTTATGTACACAGTAAAGAGAAATGGAGAAAGTTTTGACTTATAAGACTGATGCGCTGGACAGATGTACGAAACTAACTCAAAATATGCAGGTTAGTTTCATGCCCGTGGGAGAGGACTTTGGGTCATAAAGTGTTTGTACAAACAAATCTCTATTTTTACTTTAGTATTATTTCCATTAATATACTAATATTTTGACTAATAGTTACAAATTCTTAGTATGCATTTTCAGCTTATCCTTTGTTTTATACAGACCACAGATTTCTAAGTAATGAGGGGGAATAAACTCCAGTCACTTGCATAACTAAGCCTTCTGCTTTATCTTTTTCTCTCACTTTGGAGCCGATTTGTTTGTATGAAGAGAGAAAATGTTGCTGGGATTCAGGTTATTTTTCTATGTATATTTAATGTGTAATATTTAATTTATTTAAATAAATCACCCCTAACCAAAATTGCTTTGAAAATCAAAGCCTGTTTAGAAGGAATTTTATAAGACATCTTCTCTGGGAAAGGAGAAACAGTACTGGTTTATTATAGTAGCATCTAAAAATGCCTAACAAGACACAAAGTTTTACTGTGCTAGTCATGAACAAAAGGACATTTAAGGACAGGCGTTTACCCCTTGCATGTGATAATCTGAACTGCTCTTGCTTTACTAGCTTGAGAATTGTTGCTGGATAATCCAAGGAAGGAGAAGTCACTGTGAAAATGAGAGATGGCTGCTGCTCTTGCATGTATGTTTCCTACTTACCGCAAATACATCTCTTTCAAGCCTAGGTTTTATAAACACAATTGAAAGGGGTAAAGGGATCCTTACTTATCCATGATTTTGGCCAGTGTCATGGTTTTGGTCAGTTCATCACCCAGTTACCTTCTGCTTGGCTTAGGGGTAGGCAAGTTGTTCCCCTGCTATGCCATGGGATCCTTTTCCATGGGAGACAGTTCACTGTGAGCTTCTCCAACCTGGTTCCAATCTCATGAGCAGCAGTCCTCCCAAAACAGCTGCAGCATTGGTTGCTCTTCCACAGGGTGCTCCAGCTTGGAAGCAGGAGCCCCCTCTCTCCATCCCAGGTCTCCACGGGATGCAGATCACAGCCTCATCCAGTCATCCACCTGCTCCAGCATGAGCACCTCCCCCATGGGCTGTAGGTGGATCTCTGCATACCCCATGGACCCCCATGGGCTGCAGGGGCACAGCTGCTTCACCATGGTCATCACCATGGCCTGCAGAGGAATCCTGGCTCTGGCGCCTGGAGCACCTCCTGCCTCTACTTCTCCAATGATCTCGGTGTCTTCATGTTGTTTCCCTCACATGTTCTCACCTCTTCTCTGGCTAGAAAAAAACTGTGCCCCACTTTGTTTTGATTTATTTTTAAATATGTTATCACAGATATCAGCAGTTGAGAGATGGGGACATCTTAGTTTAGATCAGAAGCCAATTTTATTGAGTATACAAGGCATTTATATAGGGTTTGTACAGTGCTTGTATGGCACTAATATGGGGTTCTGGTTTTGGTAACTGAAGAACATGTGGCTGACACCATGAATGCTTTCAAGCATCAGCACTTTCTTGTTCTTTTGTTACCACCTTTTATATCATTCATCTTACATGCATTTCACCTGTATGCCTTCCTCACTCTTCTATGATTGATCTGTACAACCCCAGCATTCCATGTCTTTACCTTCAATACAGTTAACCTGTCCTGCACAGTTGTAGTCTATTAGGGATGAGGCTTGGCCACAGCCCCATTCCCAATCACCACAAACTGTATGCCTACAGGTAACAATTTCCCATTGGTTATACATTCTTCATGACATCATGTCACCTGGTAACATTATCTTATCACAAAGGTTCACAATGTGTTTCTTGGTCACTTCTTGCCCAGGGAGCATGTCTCTCCACAGTTTCTGCTCAATCAGGGCTAAGATATCAGGCTCTTTAATCAGTTCCATTGT
The DNA here is from genome assembly GCA_013390105.1 of Tichodroma muraria. Taxonomy (NCBI): domain Eukaryota; kingdom Metazoa; phylum Chordata; class Aves; order Passeriformes; family Sittidae; genus Tichodroma; species Tichodroma muraria. Next base: position 8,860 of record WAAG01036177.1, on the reverse strand, counting down.
ACTCTCTGTTTTATTGCCCATATCTCCCCCTTTCTGTTCAACCAAAAATGCCCTCTTAAGTGACTTGTCTATTAATTTTTGCACACACTGTAAAATACAAGGAATAACCATAACAATGCGTAATATAATGCCTAATCCATATAAGCCTATTTTAACTAAATTTCTTATTCATCCACCAAGTCTCCAATGCCCCAGAAATCAGCCTAGCCCTGTAAACCCTGATACCTCTGGGTAATCAAACCCTTTTCCCAAGGGCATAAGTCTGCTAGAGGTCAAACAGGTGCTGATGTGGTGGCAAGGTCCTGTTCACAAGGGTTCTCCTCCGATGTTGCTGTTAAAGGTGAATCTTCAGGTGATGAAGTCAAAGGTTCTCAAAATGGCTTCACATTCTTGCTGGAAACACTTGGGACCATTCTCTGTGGAGACACCAGCAAAACCTCTACCCCAGGTGACCAAATGATAAGCCCCAATACCTTACTGGATTGTGGATCCTTCACTAAAACAGGGGGTTTTTCCTTTTGTTGCAATTGTGAATCACAGTTAAAATGTCGAACAGTTAGTGGGTTGGGGTCCATCAAAGAACAGTTCAAAAAGTTGGAGACATAAAGAGCTTTCTACAGTCTCTTGGCAGGGGTGCCATCTCTGGCTTTCCCTTTCTGTTGAACTAAGAGACACTTGAGGGAGCCATTCATGAGCTCGTTCAATGATAGATTGGCTTGTTGGGGAATGAGGAATACCTGTTCTGTGCGTAACTCCCCATATGGCAAAAAAGGTAGCAACTCAGTGGGAAGTATAAGTTGGGCCATTATTTGTTTTTACTTCAGATGGTATACCAAAAGTTTCAAAAGCAGCAGTAAAGTGTCTACAGACATCTTTAGCCATTTCCCCTGAATGGACTGGTGTAAAAAGAGCACCAAAAGAGATATGAATAGAGGAATGAATGTATTTTAAATGGCCAAATTCAGAAAAATGTATAACGTCTGACTTGCCAGACTTGAAGGTTCTGAAGCCCTCTGGGATTAACACTTCCTCTAATAGTGGGAAAAGAATACCTTTAGCAATCACGACAAACAGCAATAATTCCTGAAGCTTGGGCTTTAGTAATGCCTGTCAAATCAAAGCAGCAGCATTTTGGTGAAAAAAGAATGGCTCAATTTAGCCTATTCTATCTTATTAGGTAGAACAGATTGTTGTATAGGCATTGTTAAAAGATCAGCGTGCCTGTTCCCTTCAGCCAAAAATCTGGGAAGGTCTGTATGTGATCGAATATGCATCACAAAGTAAGGAGATGTTCTGTTTTCTAAGGAAAAAAAAAGATCTACAACCAATAAAAAAATTGTGAATTTTCAACCTCTTTCAAAACTGATGCTTTGCTATCATCACAATTCCTGCAACATAAGCTGAATCTGTAACCAATTAAAAGGAACAGAAAATTTTTGAAAATCTCTGACAACAACAGCAAATTTGACAATTTGCGGGGGCCCCTCAACTCTGGATGCATCTGCTCTCCAGGCACTAGAAGAGGGGTCTCTCCGTAGTACCACTGATTTATGAGAGCGACCAGAACCATCTGTGTATACTGTTAAAACTTGAAGTGGAACCTCACTCTTCTTTGGTATTTCTATCAATTGAAATAAAGGTTTAAAAGCTTACATTTTGGAGGATGTATTGAGATTTGTCTGCTGAATTCAGCAAAGGCCGTCTGAACAGCCTCTGATGCCCGAAATATCCAATTCAAGTAAAAGGTGGTAAGAGGTAGGAAAAATAGTAGGAAAAAAGAAAAAGGAAAAAGAGTAGGAGAATTCCACTCCTGCAAGGGAAGTGAATCTCTGTTGTGCCTTAAAAACCAGTTGGGCCACCATTTCATGTTGGGTACTGATGGTTTTGGTCATTTGGTATGGTAAAAAAATTCATTCAATGATAAGCAAAGGATCTGGTGCCTTGGAGTCACACTGATAAATCAAAGCATGGGGCTGTTTTGCTGGATGCAAAATTATTAAAAAGAAAGGCAGCTCGGGTGCCCAGTGTGCAGTTTGTCGGTTTACTATAGCATCAGTTACGCATTGCAGCACCTGGTGAGCTTGGAAAATAAGTCGTCTAGGTGATAAAAAGTCTGAGTCTCCTTTTAGCAGCTTAAACAAAGGATTTAGCTCTGCATTTGAAGCCCCTAACAAGGAGTGCATCCAGTTGATTGTTCCCAAAAGTTTTTGCGCATCATGTAAGGTGTGAATATTTGTCTGAATTTGCAGAGCTTGAGGAGAAGTTGAATGCACTCCAATGCACCACCTCAAATACCTCCATGGAGGGTGTTTTTGTACCTTTTCAGGACCTATGCAAAGCCCTGCCTAATTTACAGCTTTGATGACAAGGGCTAAGGCTTTCTCCATGACTTCTTGTTCAGCTGCTACAAGAGTGTCATCCATATAATGGTACAAAAGAACATTGGGCATTTGTTGACGAACAGGATTGAGGACCTTAACAACATAACACTGGCAAATAGTAGGGCTGTTTTTCATGCCCTGGGTAATACAACCCAGTGATATTGCTGTAAGGGTGCCTGCATATTTGTGATTGGAACTGAAAAGAAAAATTTAGGCATATCACCAGGATGTAAATGAATATCAAAAAAACAATCTTGTAAATCAATAATAGTCAAATGCCAATTTTGGGGGATTATGGTAGGAGATAGGAGACCAAGTTGTAAGGCCCCTATGTCCTCCATAGCTGCATTAATTTTTTGACAATCATGGAGCAAACGCCACTTGCCAGTTTGTTTTTTGATAACGAACACAAGAGAATTCCAAGGACTGGTAGAAGGGACAGTGTGCCCTTTCTGTAGTTGTTGGACCAACTCCGTTAATGTGCACAGTTTTTGCAATGGTAGGGGCCATTGATTCACCCAAACTGTATTTTTTATTTTCCAGGTTAGTTTTAGAGTATTCCACATTTCAATGTCCCCCATTAAAAATCTGATTGAATTCTAAAACCCCATTGCAAAGAACATCCCTTCCCCTTAGCACCATCGACACTGGTAATACAAACGGTTTGACTGAGGTGAGGCCTTAGGGCCTTTGATCTGTATCAGGCTTTCATAGCTACGGCTGCTTCCTCCATTGCCTGAAAGTTCCTGGGGCACTTCAGCAAGGGACCATTTGTGGGGACCATTTGTCTGTGTCTATGAGACTGACAGGTGTTATCTTTTGTCCTTTTAATGTCAGGGTACATTGGCATGTGGGGTGTTGTTCTGATATAGGTTGTACTCAGCATACTTGGGGTGTTCCAGTAGACCCAAATCCCCCTTTTCGTGTCATGTCTGTGAAAGGTACGCTCATAGTTTGGGAAAGTAAAATCAATTGAGCTATTCAGGTTCCTTGGGGACTGGTGCAAGGTGGTCGAGGTGCATGGTCCAGGCCATGATAATAATTTCACTGTCAGAGTCAGAGTCTATAATCCCAGGGATAACAAACAGCCCCGTCAAAGAGGTGGATAACCGACCTAAAAGCAGTGCATGCATACACTGCCCTGGTGGTCCGAAAACTCCTGTAGGAAGCAAATGAACAGATGAATCAAGTAACGTTATTGTGATGGAGGTTGCCCGGTCCAGTCCGGCACTCCCTGGTGTAATGGGTTGTAAATCAGCCATGGTCCGGCAAAGGCTGCTTGTGGTGGCTGGGCTGAGGCTTGCTGTGGTCTGCTCTGAGGCAATGGTTGGGGCATTTGTGTCTGTGCCCGGTACCGCGCCATGCTCCAGCTCCAGTTTCTCAATATTGGATGCCCTTCAAAATCATACTTGGAACGACATTGATTAGCATAATGCCTTCCTTTAATGGCACAGAGGGCAAATACTGGGAGCTTTGGATCTGGCCTCCCCCTTTCCGACACAGTCCTTTTTCAAATGCCCAGATTTCCCGCATCCAAACCTGGTTTGGGGGTCCCCTGGCATAATCTTCAAAGCTGCAAAAGCATTAGCTGTAACAGCCCCCACAGCTTCATAAGTAACTGTTGCTATATGCTGAAGTGTGCAGAGGTGATTACATGCCTCAATCATTTCCAGCAAGGTGGGTTCCTCCTTAGGCAAGGACTTAAGCAGTTTTTCACAGTCCTCATTAGCATTTCAATGGCTAATTTTAAAATCTCTCTGGTAATGTCATTCTCAACTTGTTTTTCAAGAGCTTGTTTTAAACAGTCAACAAATTGTATATAAGGCTCAGCCAGTCCTTGCTTCATGTTAGTAAATGCTTTTTGGGGGGCTGCAGCATCAGGAACTTTTAAAAGTGTGATACATGCAGCTTCAGTAATGCCCTCAAGGGCCTGTGGGCTTTCCCCCAGGGTCTGATTGAGCCCCTTCTCTGGCCAGGTGGTCAGTCATGAGGGCTGTGATATTCTGGTTTGCATGCACTACAAATTTTACAAGCAGAGCTTCTAACCCCTTTTTTCGCTGAGCATCAAAAATGGCATACTGAGTTGGGGTTAATAATAAGTTTGCCAGTCCCTTTAAATCATGAGGGGACATAAGATGAGTTGACATGTAGACCGTAAAAGATTAGCAAAATAGGGAGACCCCAGCCCATATGCTGTGTGGTGTAGTTCCTTAATTTCTGAATAAACGAGGGGTTCCCACTGCGGGTTGTTTCCCCTGGCACCGCGAAGTCTGACTGGTGCGACTATTTTCGCCACGATATCAAAATCCCCCTCCTTAAGAGTCTTTTTCTTTAATTGCGCCCAATTATCATGAGGGTCAGGAGGGAATAGGTCAGACTCAGCGTCTGGATCTATTGGTCCTGGATTGAAGGGGTCCTCCTCCTCACTGCCAGAGAGCGGTTAGCAAAACAGGCTGGAAACGACCATGAGACAGGATGCCTTCCCCTCCTTTGTCTGGGCGGAGGGATGGTTGATGGCTGTGGCTGCTCTTTAGTATCAGGGGTGCCAGTTTCACCAAGTGGGCAGGAGAGTCAGAATGGGGTAGGGCGCTGGCAGTATCCACAGAGGATACAGCCTGAGACTGCTCTTGCTTTTACAGTGTCTCAAAAATCACCCTCCAAGACCGGGAGCATATGCATTGCTTGCTCATGTCCTGTAGTAGCTAAATCATTGAGCTGTTGTGAACCCCCACCCACATCATCCCAAATGGTAGTTGTTAAAATAGAGGAGACAATGACGCTTAACAGCCACCCATTTAAGAGTAAGCTTCAAGTCCAGTTTTGGCAAGGATTTACCATGTTTCGCAGGCAAAGCAAGCATTAGTTCAAAAACGCCTCTCTTCATTAGACATGCTTTGTCCCATGTTCCCCCTGGCTCACCTCCTTCTCAGTGGAGGGATTATTCTGGGCCCACTCCTGGTTCTTGCACCAGCACTTCTAGTTCCGGGGTGCTTGCCGACTGCAGCGCAGATAGGCCAGTTCCTACTCCTCACACAGAGCACCAACTATCGGCAATTGAGAGACGGGGACATCCGAGTTTAGATCAGAACCCAATTTTATTGAGTATACAAGGCGCTTATATAGGGTTTTACTTGCATGACACTTATATAGGGTTCTATTTTTGGTAACAATTTCCTGTTGGTTACACATTCTTCATCACATTCATCATGTCATCTGGTAACATTATCTTATCACAAAGTTCCACAACATGTTTCTTGGTCACTTCTTGCCCAGGTAGCATTTATCTGTGTTTGACTCTCCCACAGTTTCTGCTTGATCAAGCCTCAGATATCAGGCTCCTTTATCAGTTCTATTGTACTCTGTTTTATTCCCCATACCAGAGGCATTACCATCATCTCTAATAGGCCCAGCTTTGGCCAGCAGCGTGTCCATCCTCAGAGCCATCAGGGATTGGCTCTGCCAGACATGGTAGAAGCTTCCAGCAGGTTCTCACAGAAGCCACCTCTGTGGCTCACCTGTTACCAAAAAAGGACAAGCAAAACCAGCACAACCAGCCCGTGGCTGTGTACTGTGGCACTAAACCAAATCCCCAGAAGTGCTTGCCGCCATATACAAGAAGAGTATACCAGACCCTTTCTTATGCAGGCAGTGGTAAGCAAGAACATGAGTGGGGCATTGGGAGTCAGCACTGCCTGTCAGCTAAAAGGCAGCTGCCGTGTTTACCAAACCACCTCTGCAGATAGGTAATATGGGTGGGTGGATTTTGAGTTAAGTCTATACTACAGGTAACTGAAACTTTGTTATCTTCTCTGTGTTTTTAGTTGTGACTTTTTATAAAAGGTGTATTGGTGTTTTAATGTTGTGTTTGCAAATGGATCTTTTTAGTTGGCAGCCCTCAGGTTTTTGACAAGCAGGTAGAATATTCCATTTTAGCCTGCAAGAAAGTGGTGTTTTTTCCATGTAATCTCTTTCCCAAATAGTGCAAAGAGAATAAGCTATGATGCTGACCGTGTTTCATTCCAGCTCAGTCATTAAATCTTCTTACCTCATACTACCTTAGGCATTGGAAGAAACTCACGATTCTACTTTCAGGGGAACATAGCATGACTTAAGACATTTTCTGAGATTGTCTGGATTAAGATGCCAGCATTGGTCATCTGAGAGAAAAAGTGACAGCTGGTACTGTCATTATGCTGATATGCATAATGAGTGATACTCATCACCCATCTGTTACTGTTCACCTTTGGTTGCCCTTGCAATTAGTGGCAAGAAATAAACATTTTCAGGACATGACTCACTTGGGCCATTCCATGTATGTGTTTTAGGGCAAGACGAGTAAGATTTCATTGACTAAGTCTCTATTGGCTCACAAAAAAGCCAAAAGCAACTTACTGGAGTTTTGACATCTGTATTACAGATGTCAACATTTAGCCAAAGGAATCCCACTCAATCCAGTCCAGTGTTGTCTGATATTATTTGCAAGTTAAGAAGGAAAATACCCAGTTGGTAATGATGCACTGATCTGTTTCCAGTATTCTGTTTATTAAGTGAACCAGATTGAATTTTAGCCAAAGGACTGGAATAGAGAAGTGGTACAGTCAAAACTTAATTTTTCACTCTACCTCCACCCCTTGCAGTCAAATAATAAGAAAAAACCTTGTACTTTTCAGCTGTAAATCTGAACTCAGCTTGGGGACATATACAAAGTCTAATTAAATGAAAAGAAATTAAAGTGAGCAGAATGCAATTTTGTTACCAGATGATAATTTATCTACACTTGGTGAGTTAACACAGTGCTTATTCTTCAAAAACCACTGGCTTATGGAACTGCACAATGCCCATGGTGTAAGAAATAGAACAGGAAGTTCACCAGCCCCAGTGAGCTGGTAACTTAGTAGGTTGGCTGCAGCATTGGGGTCCATGATCGCTAGGGACCATCAAAGAGACCCCCAGGACAGAAGAACTCATGCATCAGGGGGAGGGAAAAATATGTTAATGATTTTGGGGGAAATATTATCATAGATATGTTTATTCTGGGACATCAATGAATATGTATGTAAAATACAGTATATAAATAGAAACTTTCCTGTACTCAGCATGCATGACTTTAGGAGGACCTATCCCCTTTGTGCATCAGGCCAAATAAAGAATGCTTGCTTTTCAATGCTACATTGCTAATAAGGAGTTTCTTGTTTTACTGAATTTTTTGGTAACAACTCTGTCCAGTGTTCCTGTATTTTCTGTCTGCTGGTTATGGGATAAAAGATGTAGGAGTCTTTTATGCATCCTAATTCTCTTCAGCTTTACTGAAATGTGATGTGACAGATATCCATAATCATCAAACTTGTGTTCCTGTGTTACAGCTGGGTATTCCACATCTTTAAGATGGCAACCAATCCACATGAGAGGTCAGCATAGCCTTTCTATTGAGAGTTGTAGTAGTAGTCGGATCAGAGCCCTGGCAAACAACAGCTGTGAAAAGATGTTAGTTAAATGATTTAAAATAGTTTATATTACTTTCACTGAAGAGCTTAATGGTAGCATTATTATGATCTACTTCTTTTTCATGTTTGAAACACCCACAAAATTTACCTTGTGTTTGAAGCCTGTCATATCTTACACCTTATCTTTTGAAAATTTAATGGGCATAGGAGTAAAACCTACTTTATTGGAAATGAGATGTACCTGAATTCAGTAATATAACTCTTGCCATTTTTGTAATTGTTTAACAATTTGGAGAACTGTCTGTGGAGTGTAGAAGGCAGATGGCATGGCATGGGAATACTAGTACAAGTGGATATTTGAGGTTTGTGTTTTGACTGTCAGGATTAAGTGCCATCACCTTTTTCTTCTTAGCAATAACCACAGCTGTATTAAACCCTTGTTTTGTTGAATCATTGTCACCTATTTTGTTGACCTGAAAGAAGTAGCTGACAGCAGAGAAGTCTGCATGAGAGTAAAGCAGTATTGATTGTTCATGTGAAGGCTTGTCTCTTAAAAGCTTCTGTGGGGAGGTTGATTCAAAGTGTCAGTGGAAAAATTGTGCTAATCTGAAATGGCTTTTGCTGAGTACTGTGACAAAAGTGGTTGTACTTGGTAGTGGGTAGGAAGGCATCATGAACAGTAAGGAAAAATCATTGCTCTTCCATAGCAAACAACATTTTTGCTGAGAAATTGCATTCTTGCTGCAGCACATGTACTACAGTCTCAGTTTTGTTGTCCCAAAAGTGAAGGACTAGGTTGCCTTTGCCATGGGAAGAGGAGGGAACAGTGCTGGAGAATTTTTGTCTTGCTGTCAACGGGCAAGCAAAATAATAGATAAGCTGCAGCAGTGACTTCTGGTGTAGGCAAATTTATTACTACAGAGCTGCTGCAGCAGCCTGGATTTCAGTAATCAGGAATACAAAGAGGGACCAATTTGTTGCCTTAATGGTTACCTACCTACCAGCACCATCTCTGCCCACCATCCCTAAGACCCA
>WAAG01036175.1:266-39365 GCA_013390105.1 Tichodroma muraria | reverse complement strand
CGGCCGGGCTCGGCCCGGAGCGGCGGCGTTCGCGCGGGTCCCGCCGGGGATCGGCGACCTCTTCTCTCGCTTTTTAGGGCTGCTTCAAAACGCCCCTTTGCAGGGAGAAATAGGTCTGCCGTGCCCTTAGAGACCTTAGTAGCGTTAGTCGGTAAGGTTATTTTTGGAATACCTCGTAGGTTTTCATCACTTTTGTAATATAGTTCAGACTGAGAGGCGATCTCCATTAATGCACGTAAATATCTCAAGGGCGGGTGTCAAGTGCCAGCCTTTTCGGTGGTGCCCCGCCACAGGAAAAGGAGGAATGTCCATAAAGTGAAACACAAGAAGTTTCACCTCAGCATGAGGAAGATCTTTACATTGAGGGTGGCAGAGCACTTCAACGGGCTGCCCAGCGAACTCGTGGAGTCTCCCTCTCTGGAGACGTTCCAAACCCGCCTGGACGCCTTCCTGTGTCACCTGCTCAGGTGACCCTGCCTTGACGGGGGGTTGGACTGGATGGTGTCCAGAGTCTCTTCCCACCCTAACAGTTCTGTGATGCTGTGTGGATAAGAAGTTGTAACTCATTTTCTGCTGAAGCTCCCTACAAGAGCAGAAGCCTGGAAAGCATTACTTTCCGAGCAACAAACGTTAAAGCATCCTTGTCAGGGCAGATAGAACTGCCTTTCTGAACAGCCACAACAGAAAAATTTTTATTTTTTCTCCCCTACAAAAATTGTAAACACGTAGTGGAGTTACTTCTCCACTCCCATAAACATGTCTCAGTTTATTTCCCATGCATGTAGTGGTGCAGTCCCTTTATGAGCAGTGCAGAATAACAGCATAAGCCTCATTCCGCGTGTCAGAAAATTCTGCTTCTGTGTGAGTATTTTTGTGGCCTAATAAATTCATGGGCATGTCTCTTGCAGACAATAGGGCTCAAAATGCAAAGATGTTTTATGAGAATTACATTTCAAACAGCTATGTTTTAGTGCAGTATTTCAATGAACATACCAAGAAATTTTAGAGAAACAAATCATTCATTATTCATGTATGCAAGTAGAAAAAAAAAGATCTCTGTTTGCAAAGTCTGACAGTCACTGCAGAGGAGAGGGCCGTGCAGTCCAGCGCTGTCTTCCTTGTCAGCAAAGGAAAGCAGGGACCCAGCCGACTGCATGCCACACATGCAATTCGCAAAGGTCTCCTCATCAACGAGAAATGTGCACAGGATGCTTGGGAGGTTGGGCAGGACAGGACTGTCATTAAGTAAATCAAGTTTCTGCAAATCCAGAAACACAAGTAGTGAAAAACTAGTAAGCCAGTCCTAAATTCTCCATTGTCTCTTGAGAAGACTGAATGTCATACAAAAGAAATACAAGGAGAATTAAGAATTAACCGTGGGCAGTACCAGTGTCTTACATAACCCCTGCTGTTGGGGTTTCAGCCCAATGACACCCCGAGAGTGGATTTCTGCAAACATTATACAGCCAAGGCAAGGTTTATAGAAAGCGGTAATGCCTTTTATTAGCCACAGCTGGCAAAATGAGACAGGGTTTCAAGTACATAAAATATCTTTCTTCAGTGGAAATAGAATTCTATTCTTCAAACAAAACAAAAAATTCAAGGTCAAATACAGCTTGGAGTCAATTGCTCAGAGCTGAATCAGATGCCTGTCACATAATTTTGGAAGTAGAGGTCATTGTTTCCTGCAAACTAGAATGGATGTTAATAGGAAGCTAGAGGGAGTTGGTAAACTCCTTGAAATATCCTTGGGGCAAAAGAAAAATAGGCAATTGTAGTAGTTTGGCCGTGATTGGCCAATGTGTATTACTGACATTTGATAAAACCAATGAAAGCGTGGGTACGCCTTTTACGATACAACTTTTTTAAATGCAAACCCGGGAATCCTCGCTCTCTGGGTTTCCGGCAAATGCTCTGGTAAGAGCTCCTGCCGAACATTCTCTGCTCCCCCTCTCCCCACGTGGCTGTCGGGCCTGGGGGGGAGGGGGAAGCAAGTCAGGCTGACCGGGAAAAAGGAAAAAAAAGACCGCAGAGCCAAACTGTGAGCTTCGTTGCTGATATCTGGCTGATGGAATTCAAGTTTTCTTCTCCTGAGCATGGTCGGTGAGAGAATTTTCCTCAGGGCTGTCTTGGAGCCGGGAAGGATCGCGCAGATCGGGCGGGGATGGCTTTTTTTTGAGTGGAGTTCGCTCTGGACTAATTTAACCCTAATGAGACCGAGGGGTGGAAAGAAGAATCCACTAACTTTCTTTCTCTCTAACCATAAGAATCCAGCCAGAACTATAGCCAGGAATGGCTCTGCAGCCCCAGCACGGCTTGTTTTAGTAAATGTGACTGCTTTGGCATGGCTGCTGCTTTTTTGTGAACTTCTTAAGTATTCAGATGAAACCAGAAAGCTTCTATCCTCTCCGGAGTGAAAGAAAGGACAGAATGAAGACACATAGAGAAACTGCGTAAGGATATTCTACAGTCAGAAATTGAAGGTGATATTTTAAGTGGAGGAGAGATAAGGAGTTGTTTTATTTTTACATTAAAATCTTTTATAGGCTATGGTGATGGACTGTAATATAATGAGACAATTTTCCTTTAAACCATAAAAGAATATGGGGAGATGAACGGTTCAAATTGTAAATCTGAGCAAAAGAACACTATATTGACGGGGCCAGTATTGAGATGATTGTGACTGTTGGGAGATTTAGACAGAGCAATGAAATTTTGTCCTAGAGAAGAAGATGAAGAAGAGAACTTTTGCTGTTGAACAGTTTTGTCTTTAAAAAAATAAACCCCATGGATCGATTATGGCCCAGAAGTACAGCTATTAAAGAGCTGTAAATATGGGAGGAATTTTCATGATATAAATGTTTTCCGGGCGGCTGTTATCATGAAAAGTTTGTTTTGTCTTGTTTTGTTTCAGTTTTTAGTTCCATAGCGAGTAAAAGATGCTCCAATCTCTAGAAGAATTGAAGAAAGACTATTCTAGAATTGAAAAACTGACTGAAAGTTTCTAAATGTAATTTCTGTATGTTGTTAATGAGAGTGAGAGAAATTTTGGTAATAGAGGAAGAATGTTTGAAAGGTTTCATTCTAATTCTAAGAGTTTGTTAGTTGTTTTTTTTCTTCTCCTTCTTTCCTTTTTGTATTAGTTAATAAAAGTCTGTTCTTTTCAAGTTTAAACCTGCTTTGCTCTTGATTACAAAATTCCTTTTCTTTTGGCAACCCAAATTGATAGTTTTTTTTCTGTCTGGTTCACAATGAACCCACGACATTAATTTATAGCCTGTGGAACACAAAAGGATTAGTGAAGGAGGAGTGGGAAGGGAAGATCTGTGCAGGAACAGCAGTTCTGAGTCTGTGGGCTTTGATACCCGTACGTGCACCCACAGACCTTGCTGTGCCCGCAGAGCAGCCCAGCAGAGCCAGACCTTTTCCTTCTTCAGGCGTGTACCTACCTGGATGGAAAGCAGCAGTCACTGAACAAAGCCAGGCACATTCACAAGACAGTGGGGCACATCACGCAAAGATGGCTGTTTGAAGGGCTGAAGATTTGCTCAAGAAGCACGTTGCTACAAGCAGGGTGTTTGCACAATCTTTGCTTTAAGGAGAGCCTGTGTGGTCCTGCATGGTCTGTGATGACGTGGGCTGCTTGTTAGCAGAAGTCTGTATAAAGGCAGCACAAGCAGATTTGCCTTTATCTCTGTCTACAGTTTTTAGAAACATTGGTGTAAGTCCATATCTACATTGAGACTTCCCTGATTTTTTTCTCTCTTCCTCCCGCAGTCTTTCAGAACTCTACGTTTCCCCACCATACGGGAATTCCCAACAGTGAAACAAGCCCAGAGCCGCCCTGGTGCCCCATCCATGTTCCCACTGAGGCCTGTGATGAGGCTGGAGACGTGGCAGAGCACGAGGCCGTGGGTGCCAGCCCCGGGCTGTAGCTGGTGGCGGTGGGGCAGAGCAGCCTCCACACAGCATGAGCCAGGGCAGGAGAAGGGCAGCAGCGCCACAGACATCAGGGAGGCTCCACTGTTGCCACCTCATGGGTTTGTGTGGCCAGCAGCTCGGCTTGGCCAAGGTGAACGAGGTGACGCTGCAATAGAGCATACGAGGAGTGTGCTTTGTGGTAGTATTTATTTAGGAACCGTGAGTAACTACAGCCGTAGCGGTCTCATCTTTGCAATTCTGATCGTTTAACAAACAGGGAGAAAATTAGCATATTTTTATTAAGGTACAAAATACACCCCGTTGTTGCCTAAAACATTAAAAAAAAAAAAGGTGAGGAAAGCTCTGTATGCTCTAAATCAGATTCAAAAACCTTTCTGTATAAGGAATTGTGGCAATACTGTGTTTAGTATAACAAGAGGTTTTTATCAATCAAAAAGAAAAGACATGCTGGCAATCTGAACTTAGCAACAAAGAGTAAAGCAGTTACAAACTGTTGTGTCATCCACATTAGCTGAGCTTTGAATGTAGAAGAGCAAATTGTATGAAACACATACACAACTAGGTAATATCAAACAACCTAAGGCTGATAATGTACACACCTGTATTAAAGTACACTGACTACTTAATGGTGAGGATTTAAGGTAATGTCTTTTTTTAAAAGAGGTAACCTTTGAAATGCAAATGGTTGCACTTTACACACAGAAAGTGGAAAAGAAAATCACTTTTGGAATGATACATAGATATAAGACACACTGGTTTTGGATTATGCATAATCACCTTGCAGTCTCTGATATTACTTGCTGAACAACAACAACAAAAAAAAGTGCCAATACTGTGAAAGGAAAGCAAAGTTACTAAGTCTGAGTGCATTAACCATTTCTGAGAAAAAAACCTGGGGTTTAGATTTTGCTTTGTTCTGTTTTTCTGCGTTTTTAAAAAACGCAACAGCCTTACTGGTGCAGGTTCAAGACAAAAACAAGACAGTCATAAGGTAGAAATAGGTCCTATATAGGTTAAGATTCTTTGGAAATTGCTAAGAATAGAGGAGTTTGTAATCCAGGCTACTGTCTTTTTGGCTACTCAAAAAATCTGTGGGAGTTTCCAGCTTATCATCAGTTGAAATCTGTTTTGCAATTGCCAAATAAATGCAAGTTAAACTTTAACTAACCTGGGATTCCATTCACGCACATGCACAGAAAAATCACTGATTGTGCAATAACCTGTTTTTTCACAGCAGCATATATATGAATCATACGTCTTTACTAGACTGACCAGAAACACAGAAAATATTCTCAGTTTTTGTGTTTTCAGTCTGTTTCTTAAGTAGGCAGCTGCAACTGCACTGAAGTGACAGGCTCCATAAGGGAAAGATGACAAAGTGGGATCAGCTGGCTAAAAACAAGATCAGGAGTATCTCAGGAAACCGCCTGGATGTTTAATGCTAGCCAGTAATACAAGGGCACTAACAGCTCGCTGACAGAGGCAGTGAAAATGTCTGAAGTTTGGACTATGAGACTCTGCTTAAAGCAAATGAGAAATGAACCATGCCAACATACAAATTGCAATGCTGGCTGTGTCAAACCTTCCTTTACAGAAGATGCAGCTCAGGGGAGAGAGCCTATTCCTCAGGACTGGAGAGATTCGCTGCATGTCTGGCCAACGATTCCTTTAAAGTAGATCTTGGGGAGCCAACTTAGCTGTGATTTTGACAGAAAAGTGATGGTAAAGAGCAGTGAGCTCAGTAAATAGACTATTTTTCTTTAAGATGTTCAGAATATAACTTGGTTTCCATAAATTTGATTTTAACAGTAGTCTGGGCAACTTAGTAGATGGCTTGCTTAAAGTCAATCCAATCTTGGTAGCAACTTAAAAAGCCTGCTGGTTTGAAATAATGCCCATACATAAAGCTAACAGGTATCAACTGATCATGCTGAAATAACAACCTCCCAAAGACCTACATTTCACACAAGGTGCTTTTGATAACTTGGTTTTCTGAGCCTTTTAAGGAGAGTCTTTAAATAATTATTTTTTTTTTTTAGCCTTCTTTCATTCTTCCTCCTCTTCATCTTCTTCTCCTTCTCCCTCTCCTTCTTTTGCCATTGTTTCCACAAGGAGCTCTGCGGTGCATGTGGCTTCCCCAAGGCTGTTAACAGCTTTGCAGGTGTATTTGGCATCATCGTCCCCACATACTTCAGAAATAGTCAAAGAACAGTTCCCTTCCTCATCGTAATCTATCTGGAAGTGACGGGACTCCTTGACAGGCTGATCATCCTTGAACCACATCACCTCAGGGTCGGGATAGCCTGGAAGAGTGGAGAGAGAACAGTGACTGCAACAAACGAGCATTAACTCAGTGCTAATTGCCTTATGCTCTAATTCCTCCGTATGGACGTGCCAGTGTGTCGATAGACAAATATTTCATTGACCTCTATGGAAAATAAATGTAGATGATGTGACGCTTCTTTTACTACACATTTACCTGAAACTGACTTTTGTGAATAGCAAAAACTGCACGTGAGCGCTGCGGTACTCGCTGGGTTCCTCCTTCCAGTCCTTTAGCAGTGCCTGCAGACAGCTTTCTGTGTGCTGCAGCCATCAGCCAGCGGGGGACTCCTGACAGCGCATCTGAGGCTCACGTTACACTGCAGCTTCTCCGGAGACAACAGTTCCCAACACCGAGATTTAGAATTTCAAGGGTTAGCTCTTTTGGGCTTACAATTTAGTCTCTTTCTCAAGTCGCTTTGCTGTGGTTATTCTGAATCTTCCTTCTCTTAATTTGCTCCTTACAAGCCAGTCTGTCCTGTACCTTGCACTCCCCTTTTCTGTGTTTGTTAGGGTGAGGAAGTCTAAGAAAAGCATTTTGATTGTGCATCTCATCAGGAGTTTCAGAGCCTTTTGTGAAGCAAATGGCTCTGCTAAGCCTCGGAGCAGCGCTGTAAAATGCCTGCTGCAGAACAATCCCTTATACAGTACTCTTGGCTGCTGTAACAAATTGAAGGTTTGTGGTCTCAGCCAAGTTCTGGACTGCAACGGGAGGATAACTCCCCACTGAGCAGAAATAAAGTGCAGGAATCCCTAATACACGTTACAGCAATACACTGCAAAGTTTGAAACATCAGCTGTGGTACATCCGTTTTATTCCATGCAGTACTTGTGCACGTACCCCTCATGCTGAGCATCCATCAGCAATAATAATCCATCCTCACATCTCCACTGTGAGGTAGGAAATCCAGGCAGGGGAAGATTGGGAGCATAGAAACAAACGGGGAGAAGGTCGATGAGGCAGTTTCTGATTTCCTCATTTTAAGATTATAAATTAACTTGTACATATGCAGGATGGTACTGACCCTACCCATTTTCACAGCTCTTCTTTCCGAATTTCTAGTTTTCATTCACAGCTGAGATACACAAAGTTCAGTCTCATTGCAGGAGAAGTGACAGTGGTCTTGGCCTTTAGACTCTTGGGCTGACCGCCCATGCTCCTTACAAGTCTTCTCGTAAACTTATACTTTGTATATTCCAGTCTGAGGTTTCTTTCTCAAACTCATAAGTTAAAAAAACCCAAACAACAAAACAGTATTTTCTAGATGTGACTTATGTGACCAGCACAAGAATATTATCTTTACTTCTCATGCATGTACAGGTTAGGGACTTGTTTGCCCTTAATAAAAGGTATGTATGGCTTAAAGTTATCTTGAGGTGACCTGAAACTGGTCTGTCATTTCAGAAGACTGACCTCCTACTAATTCTTGGTCTCTGGCTGGCACTCTCTAAGAGTATACTATTGGAATTTATGCTTCTACTTTGCATCTTGCTTTTACTGTTCCCTCAAAAATCAAATGACTGTTCTCACTTACTATTCTAAACTAGTGATTCACACGTAGACTACTGAAGACTTCTGTTCTCTGGCAAGGGCAGAACAAGCTCCAAATAATTTCTGTTATTGCAACACATTTGTGCTGGACATGAGGATATTGGTAAAGCAAAATGGCACCAACTCAATAATAATACAGAAATAAAAATTGAAAAAGTGAAGCAATTGCCCAGTGCAGAAAGCTGACAAGGAGGGAAGGAAGAAAAGAAACAGACATGCTTATTCAAAGTACCTTCAATTTTGCAGTCAAATCTAGCAGCACTTCCTTCCACAACTTCCATGTCAAGGATTTTTTTAGTAAAATATGGCTTTACGTGGGGCTTTTCTTCAGCCACTTCTTCGAGGAAAGCATCTGGAGGAGAGCAAAGAGGTAGTGAACAATTTTACAGGGTATCAAAAGATTTGAATTGCCTGATGGTAATGAAAGCTTTTATTTCATTTAATTCTGTCAGACTAACAGGACAGCGAGGACGTTGGCTGCTTAACTTTGTGCCAGTCTTTTTCAGCTGGACAAGGATTCAGGCCATAAATAGAAAGAAATCGATGTGCAGGGCCACCATGCTACGAATCCTCAGTACTTTTTCCTTGAATTTGTTTCTAACCAAGCCTGCACTTTTGTTAGTCAGAGGGATAAATGAGCTCCACTTGTATCAGGCCCACAATCTATGTGAATTTGTCAATATTACTTGCTTGATTTTCAGCAGTGTCAAACATTTGCACCTCTGACTGTTACACACCACTAATTCACATTTCATCTGGGGATGTACAGGAGTAACACAGTCATTTCCTTAAATGCCCTGTCTGAGGAGCATGGTTAATGCAGTGTGTGTGCCATGGTTACAGCAAGTGTTAATACTTTATTGCTTGCTTGCATGAGAAGGCAATACATCACTGTCATCTTTGTATAAACATGCATTCCCAAACTCAGAGAAAGTGCAGCTGACAAATCTGCCGTAATTCTTTGGCTTTAAAAAGAAAAGAGTTTACTGCCTGTACTTATAGTGTGACATTTTGAGTAGCAGGACAATATAAGAACAGTGAATTTTTGATAGATTTCTTAAAAAAATAGGAAAATAAAAACAGAGAGAGAGAGAAGGAATATCCAATTCGATGATTGGTCTCTAGCAATTTGTTAAAAGTTTTAGCAGGATTGATTCAGAGACAGGTGAAAATATGGGGCAGAAAAAATCCTTACCTTCATTCTCTGCTTTGTCTGCATTTATAGGGCTGGTAGGCGAGCTCCCAGAGGCCTTCCTCCCACTCATACCAGAAATCATTGCCATGGATGACAGTCTTCCTATTGCTCGGACAGCATGGCCTGTTTTCTAAGACATAACAGAAAAGGCTTCTGATCAATCC
Organism: Tichodroma muraria; assembly: GCA_013390105.1. Lineage (NCBI taxonomy): Eukaryota > Metazoa > Chordata > Aves > Passeriformes > Sittidae > Tichodroma > Tichodroma muraria. Next base: position 30,190 of record WAAG01036175.1, on the reverse strand, counting down.
AATCCAACAGGCATGTGATTTTCTGCAACAACCGTGCTTCGGACAAATTATCTGGGATCTCTGCAAACCTCACTGGAATTGGTGGACAAACTGCTTATATATAGCTCAGTTGTTCTAGGAGAGACAGAACAGGCTGGACTGAATTACCAAATTTAGTTGCAGATATAAACTTCCCCTGATGAACTCATACCTAAATGAATGTCTCTGTTAGCTGTGGATAAAAAGCACTGTGTGAGAGGAGGGCCAGCAGAGAAGCTCTGTCCTGTGTAACTGGAGCTGAACTCTGGTGGGGGACGCCTCTCTCCACAGCCTTCTGGGCTGGGCTGAATTTCATCCAACGTGGATAACGAGCTGATATGAAATGAATGAGAAAGCACCATCTGCATGATGGGAGCAGGCCTCTGACAGGACCCAGGATCAACCACCAGGCTAAAATATGCTCAAACTACGGGGGCTGTAGTACAGACACTTGTATTGCATGAGCTTCAAGAAACAAGTAGAACGTAAGAGAGAATATAAGGTAGATTTACACAAATTAGTATTTTGTAGGCTACTCAAAAGATTTCACACAGCAACTGCTGTAGCTATCAGCGTGGCACAGATGGACCTGCTACTCCAGTTCCAGCATTAGGAAAAAAGAAGATATGGAGACTGAATATGTTACAGAAAACCAGTCTGATTGAATGCATGGGAAGGTGGGGAGGTTCCAACAAGACAGAACTCTTGGTGTAGTAGAATGAAACTACCACAAAATAAAGTACCTTTAGGGAGGCCAGGCAGGTAAATTTTACCTGAACTGTTCAGGTTTGTTAAGAATTGCACAATCCCCCAGCTCTCAGTGGCATCGAGAGGGCAGGGAAGAGAGAGAAGTGTACCCCCAGAAGAGTAGAAAAAACTTTACTTGAGCTCATATGCATTTTAGTAGCCTGAAATGGGATCATCCTGTGTAATCCACGTGCAGCTGTGCACCCTCCTACTGCCAGGAGAAGGTTGCAGCTCCTCCAGCTGCAGGAACCAGACCTGTCCTGCATTCCCACCCTGGCCACGCTGGAGCTTTCACCAGCAGCAGAAACCCCCTGGTGTGACGTTCCCTAGAATCACAAACATTAAAAATATAGAGACTTATTAAGATAACCAGCCCAATTCCATGTCCTCTTCATTACCTGCCATTTTCTTCTGGCCATATATTTCTTCATCCTATCTTTGGAAAGTTTTTTGGCTTCCATATTTTTGGTGTCTTTTTGCAGCCATGGATGCTGAAGACATTGAGTACAATTTAAGCGACTCCTGTTTTTGTATAAAAAGACCAGTCAGTGTTGCCAACAATGAGTGAGGAACCTGCCTGCTGTAACATTATTTTGTGCTCTCTTTGCTGGGAACTGATTTTTCTGTTTCCTAAATTTAACAACAAAGATCACATGGTTTTGCTTTCCCAGCCATCCTAACTTCTAAAACTCACTTTCACAATTTCTGTAGATCTTTTTGAGAGAAAACTGTGCATTTTTATGTGTTAATAAAACATTATAAAACAAAGCAGGAAAAGCTGTATGTTTTAGGCATGGAACACATACAGCAGAGCCACAATGGCAATGAATCAGCTGCTTCATGCTGGCAGAACCCCATCCCAGATCTCCTTTCCTTCACTTACAGAGATTTCCCCACCCCATCACTTAATACCCTCCTGAAAATCCACCAGAACAGAAATGTCCAAATCTCTTGCCACACCTATTCTTCATTTTGCTCAGGGTGCACAGGTAAATAACCCTCTGTTTTCCATCCATTCACTTGCAAACTCATTGGAAAAAGTATGTTCCCTTTCCTTGGTTTGTTCAGACACTTCTGCAAACAGGGCTTCCAACTCTGATTTTGGTTTTTTTTTTTTATCGTGCCCAGTTACTACATTTATAGGGAAGCCGCCTACTCGGGGGTACCACACTTAAAAGCGACACGCGGCAAAACTGCAGCCCGTTCGGAGCAAGACAGAATGTGTCACGCAGGAATGCGTGTCACGCAAGAGTGGGGATCGGAGTGGCCACACAGAAGCCCCGGGGTGCTCCCCGCCCGAGGGGAGGGAAGCGCACAGAGGCTGCAGCAGAAGCTCCGTGCAGCCGCGGCGCGCTGCAGTGAAACGGGCGCAGAGCCGGGCGGGCGCGCACAGCTCCTTATAAAGCATGGCCAGGGGTGCTGCGGCCCTGTGGAGATCCGCGGGGGAAACGCGGATGGCAAATCAGCCAAACGCAAACACAGAGAGTGCAGCAAGTGAGTCCAGCAGCTTTACTTCATGTCTTTCTTTAGTAGATTGCTGATAAAGTCCTTGGCATCGTCAGAGATTTCATCGAAAGCCTCATCATCGAAGTCCCACGTCGCTGAGGTGACATTGGCGAGGGTTTCGTTGTCGTTGTCTCCCATGAAAGGAGAAAGCCCGCTGACCCTAGGGACGGAGCAGACACAGGCACAGAACGAACCACGTCAATTTGCAAATTACCGGAGCAGCAAGTTAAAATCGCGTGTGACATCTCCCATGCTCTGCAGTTCTTTACAAAAAAAAAAAAAAAAAGCTTGCTTTAAAAACTAAATTAAATTAAAAAGGACTCAAAACTACAGATAGTCTTATGGGAAGGAAACTAAAATTTTGCCAGCAAAACTGAAAGGCACATTTTACTAGTTTCCTTCTCTTTTCCCAAGATATTTTTGAAGAGAATTAGAATTAGGTGAAATTGGAACAAAGTAGTTTGTGAAATGACTTGTCTAGTTCTGCATAACTAATACTGGATTTTTCACATCAAATTCAGTGGAATATATATTTTTTTTCCTCTGGCATTTCCTCAGAATCACAGAATTCTTAGGGTTGGAAGGGACTTCTGGAGATCATCTAGTTTCAGGGTGATTTTGCTGCCTTTACTGTCAAAGCAAGGGTTTTTTTTGTACATTTTATTCCATTTACTCCTGCACAGAGACCCCAAGAACAAAGATACATAATGAAATAATGAAATCTGCAGGGCTATTTTGTAAACAAATCCACCCTGAATCATACAGACAGATAAAACAATGCTGCATCACTGCAGACTGTGGAGTTATGCAGATGCATCCAGAAGTAATTTGGTCTTTATGTTCTCCATCAGTCACGATGATGCATGAAATAGAGATAATGCTCTTCTATAACCTAAGTTGAGCTTCCAAGGCTTTTTATACAATATAATTGATAAATTCCCAGTGAAAAGCAATTACAGAACATCATGGTGTTATTTTTGCACTCTTTCTCAAATCGAGCATTATCCTTTATTACACTGTGCATCTGGATACTTTTGATGCCTGTATATATCACACTTTAAGTAAAAACTTAGGTGAAAGGTTGCTTATTCCTTAGCATAAGGAATAAGCTACAAGTTATTAACTTTTCCAGGTCCTCCTGGCATGCAATTTACAGAACAACCTATTCTTGAAATTTTACAGATTTTATTTGATTTCTCTGTACAATTGTGTTAACCAGTACTACTCCTTTCTTTTAAAGATAGAAAAATAACTGTAATTTATTAGGGTTCTGGAAACACTACATGGGAATAATACTATATGAATATCACAGTGCCACTAAATATCACAGAAGAGACTGGTTAAAAAAAAAGATTGGGATCAAATAAAGTAAACTATTAGATTAATAATATTAGAATGATCTCTTTCAAAGTTCTTTTGCTTCTTTTTTGGCTCTTATTACATTCAAAATCTGATTTGTTCCTAAGCATTTTATTTTATAAGCAAAGCAGAAACCCACACTCTTTGAAGTCTCACACAGAGCAGACACTAAATCCTTTACCATTTCTGGAAGTTGTGTGCAGTACAGCAGAGTCTAGAAACTTATGTGTATACTTCAGAAACTTCTTAGTAGTAATACATGAGCTGAAGCTAAAAGTTTTTTTAATTCTCAGGCAGAACAAGGTAAATTAGAACAGAATGTATTTGCTGTCTTACTTTCCATTATATGTGGTGCACTCGAATGCAGCAGTGAATCCTGACTTTGTGAATGTGTAAGGTGGCATAAACCCATTTATGAAAATATACCAGGCACAAGTTAACAAAAGCTGAAAGATGAACGTACCAAAAATGCCCCCATAAAGTACCTTTACCACGACGGTTCCCTGTGTTTGACGCTTGCTTTGCCCGAGGAGAGAAGGTTTGTGCCGGACAGGGCAGCACGGCGGAGCCGGAGCACCCGCGGGCAGCGCCAGGCTCTGCTCTGCCCGCAGCCCCTCCGGCCGGCACATCCTGGAGTCGCAAAGCATTCCTGCAGGGCCTAAAACACACCTCCTCTCTGACATCTGAACGTTTGCTCCCTTACGGCAATGTCAGTGTTCCCCGTAATGTTTTAGCAAGTGAAAAAATCTCGTGCAGACCGCAGTTCTGATTTTGGGTACCGCATACTGACTTCTGGTTTGTCTCGTTTTTACCTCATGGTAAGAACAACAGTCTCAGCCAAGCCAGCAGCTCATACAATGACATGAATGAGCTGCTCATACAATGACATAAAAAAAAAAGCAGCTCATACAATGACAGGTCTGTGAAGTATTCCTTTAGCTCATTGTCAAAAGAGGGGATGCACATTTTCTCTTCATCCAGTTAAGCTTCCAGAGGATGCACTTGGGCAGCTGGTGCAATAACAATCCCATTTCCCTTCAATACTTGATCGAGTTATGTCAGAGGTGACCTCAGCACAGTATTACCACAAATAATGCTGTGCAGCTCTTGCACTACATTGGACAAGATTTTGGCTTATTTCCAGAGGTTAAAGCTGCAGTAGTGAAAGATAATACGCATACTAAAAAACCTGCTATGGGTACAGGGACATTGCTTCATGTGGAAACACCACTGCTCCGTGGTGCTGTAAGAGGCAGTGCTTGTACTGCGTGTCCCACACAGCTTTTGAAGGGTGAGGTTAAATTAAAGGATGAGAAGATTAGAGAAGGAAAAAAATTATTTGGGTGTTGTTTTTGGTTTTGTGCATATATTTATTTTTTTTTTTAGAATTGTACGACAGAATTATCTGATAAAATTTTAAATGCTGTGGTAGGATTGCTCAATCCCATCCCATGCATTTGGTAAATTACCAGGTGGATCTCAGTTAAGCCTCCACTCACTTTGTAATTTCTGAACACCAGTGTAACAGTGCCCATTCAAACATTTCAGTGAATCTTTGTTTTCGTATTTCTGAATGTGCTGTTGCAGATTTACAAAGCTAAAATAATTTTCTCTCTCTACTACAGTTTTACACTGTGTATCAGTTGCCTTGTTGTGGAAATACTTCTAAGGAGAACTAGATCCTTGCCTATAGTCAGAAAACAAAATCCAGCAACTGGTATAGATTATAGCCAGAAATTTTTATCTCCAGCACAGATTTCACTGACCGAAGTCCTGGTTGTTCATTTCTTAATAGCCATTTAAAGTAATAATGGTACAGCAACTCTTGACAGATAATGGAAACAATTTCTTTTTGGAATGCTGAAGTGATAAAGATGAGCTACTGCTCCAGAAAATTAACACTGAGCTTACACTGCGAAGTTACTCTTAGACAAGCAGCAGGCTGTTTACTGAAAACATTTTTCCAGCTACTTTACCAGGCATTTCCTGGCATGTTAAGAACCATTTGTTTGGAAAGTCTTTCACAGTTTCCACTTCTAAATTAAGAAGAAATATATTTTATACTCTAGGAGTTCCTTTACATTTATTGGTCTGATCTAACAAAGCTCTGAGTGCAGACTTAGAGATGTTAAGATGAAAAGGGTCCAATGTGGATGCAAATTTCATTGCCTATGTGGCAAACACCATGGCATTTCAACTGGCAATCTTTGCATTAAGACTCCCACTAATCCAGGGAAGATGGCTTTGCTGCTTGTCTCAAAGGGTCAGCCTGTGAGCATTCCTCTGCAAGCAGTGCTTGCAGCACCAACTGCCTGGGACTGCTGGCACACAGCTCCTCCTTACAGGCTTTGCCTTGCATTGGCAGCACAAAAAAAGTAACAGTTCTCAGTATGAACAGATCTTGGTATCTGCTTCTGATAAAATTGTGCAATGCATGTCAAATAAGCATGAGATGATGACACCTGCACCCTGGAGATCACGTAGAGAATTGATTCTTTCTCAAATGAACTAAAGCAAATAAATAGTCTGAGGATGCTCTGTCAGGGACACACATCCATGGGACACTTAGCCCACACTGGTCCTCTCTGGAAGGAGACCACTGAGCCTATGTAAAGGAAGACAGCTCATTGCTGAAGCAAGGGTGTTATTGCTGTTCTCCTCCTTGTTTCACATGCCCAGTGGATTAATGAGGAACAGTTTACCAGTGCCACCGAAGAAATAAAACATTTTCTTTTGAGTGGTACAGTCTAACATTAAAGCCTTCCTAACTTGGTTAAAGGAAAGAACAAGAAGTACTCTCACATCTTTAATATAGAGAGATATAAATTTTTAACATGACATGAAGCCAAGCGTAAGCCAGCGGTTCCTTGCTTTATCCAGCTTCGAAGGCAGCACACCCAAAAGATGAACGATGCTGAAAGATCTTTCAACCAACCCAAACTGCCAAACAAGGGAGTGGGAACAGCAGTGATGAACAACACAATGGATGAAAGGGACAGAGAATATTTGGAGAATCAGGGTGTGTGCTGTTAGGAAGGTGCTGAAGGAAAAGAGTATACAGCAAGATCAAATGTGATATTAAAACACAGCCTAAGATAAAGTATGTAAAAAATATTAATCGACATATAATCAACTATGCTGGAAATATCAAAATATTAATCAACTATGCTGGAAACATAAACGCAGCCTGGCACTGATAAAGCAAGGAGAACTATTGGAACCCAAGGAGGGGTTTGAATCAGCCACAGACAATTCCTCCCTGAAACTACTGGGATCCTATGCTGCCAGAAGGAAAAGGGCAATCCACATTCAATGTACACCGTGCAGTGCTGAAACCTTAGACTGAAAATTGCTTTGAAATAAAAATTAGAAATTGTTTCAGATTTCTAAATATTCAAAACAATGACTATCCAAACTGATCATCAGAAAAGAACTAAAAATAGAAAAAACATGCAGATTCAGCAATGCCCAGAAGAATAAATGGAACAGAAAGAGCTGGAAAGAATTCAGGAGGTTTAACCTTCACTGGATAAAGATTATTGTAAATGCAGAAAGGAATACTGAAATAGACATAAATGGAGATGATATACACAAGCTATAATATTTGTGGCCTGTTTTTTCAAAGGCAATAGATCAACTTAAGTGTGTGGAACAGTACTGTGATGCAGAACAGGACAAAGTACAAGATAAAAGTGGAAGATAAAAAACATGAGGTGGAGAATACAAACGGAAATTTAAGGAAGAACAAAGACAGATGAAGAGACAGGACTGAATAAGTCATTCAGGAAGATTAAAAGGATTTAATATGTAGTTTAGAAATGTGGAAAGGGAACCCATGAACTGTAGGATGGAATTAAATCAGTCATGCCATAAGGAAGACAGATGCAGAATCCCAGCAGGGAGTGCAATAGCTGTACTTACATCTGCATAGCAGAGGGCTGGGGAGAGGTTTTGCTGCGGGGTTTTGGAGGAGTCCTGTCACTCTGCTTCCTACTTAAGATTACATCCCAACCATTTATTCTTCTGCAGGGAAGACCCTTCACTCACAGAGATCACTTTAGCAGCTCTCTGCTAAAGCTGGTTTCTATCTATCCTTGTGCAGCACATCATGGAAACACAGTCACTTTCTAGGCAGGTGTTATGCCAGGTGATGCTGTCGCGTGTTCCCTGCTGTTGCCCTTGGACAGATGATGGGCACAGCAGCTTTGGGCCATCAGCTGCCTGTAGCAGAGCTGCCCTTAAGTCCAGTGCTCTCCTCTGCCTGCCTGACCCCACTCCCATGGCAGGGGAGAGGGGATGCACATGCCCAGGTACGAGCACAGTGATGGTGTGTGGGACAGACAGCAGGTGAAATGAGATTTGGCAGTTCTGAGCTTACAATCAAAACGGGAAAGCAAAGCTGCAACTAGAGAGAGATACGGTTCTGAATGACTTTTATTTGCATTCTGTAATGATGATGTGATAGTTCATTTTGGATAACAGTTCATAGTTGTGAGTCTGTAAAAATAGCTGGGCTGTGAGAAAGTTAAGACTGATTGGGAACCTCTGTCAGTCTGGGGTGGAGAGGTAAAGTCCAAGCGATGACTCACGGATCTTTCCTAACTTCTATTATTTATTCTTACCGCAGGAAAGACAAAAGCTGATTATCACTGCTAATTATTATTGTGGCAGTAGCAATGCATCAAAAGAAATATTTCTCATTGTGTTTGGGTAATGTAGATTTCCCCTCATGACAGGTTAAATGAGCTTAAATGCACCTCAGCAAGCAAGTACTTTCAGAATATATTTCACGAGGCATATCCGATGAGCTGAATGAGTGTAACACCACCCAACCCCATCATCTGGATGGTACAGCATCCAAATATCCTGCTTGGCGCTTGGGAAGCAGCAGCTTGGTCTCTGGCAAGACACGTCGCCTTTTCCCCACTATCTCCCTTCGCTTCGTCTCCGCCGATGCCGCTGTCCCCCAGCAGCGCCGCCCCGGAGCGGCAGCCCTGGGCGCACTCCCCGGGAACGCTCGGCGCCAGCACCGACTTGTGCCTCGCCGCTCAGGCTGGGAGCGCACGGAGGCTCGCCAGGGCGTTGGTGACAGCAAGCGGCCCCGCGGGACGGGAGCCCGTGCGGCCGCGGGGCGGGCGGGCTGCAGGCGGCGCTGCGGCACCAGGGACTCCGGGATTCGCTCCCGGGCCGGCAGCCGCGGGCGCTCGTCGGCGCGCCGCTGCCTGGGTGGGCTGCGGGGCTGGGGCGGCGGAACGATCCGCGGGAGCTCTCAAAGCTCTAGGAAGAGCTGCTTGGGAGTGAACGGAAAATAGAATTCCTGTAAGTAAACTGGCAGAGCGAAGTGACCTCGAAGCGTGGAGCAGCACACTTCACATCTGAAAGTGAAGATAACAGAAATATTCCGAGTCTTTGCTGGGAGTAAGAGGGAGTCGATGTAGTAGACTGTGCGTAGGCCAAGTAAGGAAATTGTGTTGCTTAGTTTGGAAATGAGAAGAGCATGAACAAGTGCAGGCTCATGAGAAAAGCAGGAGCACAGAACGACTGAGTAAAACCGAGGCAAACTGCGTTGCCAGGTGTCAAGGAGCGGGATAGCCAGGGCAGAGGAGACTAATAAACAAAGAAAGGCATTGAGAGGAGTCTTTTAAAAGAACCAGTGCAAAGCAGATCTGCCACTGACTTACTACTGAAGCTGGAACAAGGGAGAAGGAACCATGTTCCAAACTAAGCTTCTCTTTCCATTTGTTTATATGGCATCGAATGCGTAAAATGACTGCTGGAAGAAAACTGCTTGCTGGTCTAGGCATGGAGATACTATTTCCATATACATTTCTCTAGATTCACTGATGTTTATAAGCATGCTGTATCAAATAATACATAAAAATCAAACGTAATACTGAAATATGTAACCAAGAGCTGCAGCCAACCATCCTCTGAAGTGTTTCCACGAGCTTAATCCATATTGCTTATAAAGTGTATTTATACAGTGGCTTGTGCTTGCTAATAAATTAGAATGCACAGTAAACAGACATAGTAATGCTGAGATACTTCAGTGTGTCCTACAAGACCCCAAAGTTTCACAAAAATTTTCTCTCATGGAATAAAAGAATGGAAATTATTGGTTATTAGTGCGTGTCCAAATATTTCTCTTTAATATCTGGAAAGCAAGAATAGTTTGAAGTTAATAATAAAACAGTCACATTGTCTTTTTAAATGAGATGAAGCATTGCTGGTTCATGATGTAAGAGGTACAATACCAAATAGTTGAATTTCCAGAACTGCCAGTTCTGGAGTTTACCAATTGCACCCTTCAGAGAAGAGCAAAGTTTTATTAAACACGCTGGAGCTGCTAATTACAACACAAAAGGCCTGAAAACTTCAGATGTTGATGAAAATTTTGTATGCTCAACAACAGTCAGGATTTGTGAATTTAAGAATAGAAAAGTACTCACAAAATGTAGCAGATAACTCCTATACTCCACATATCTGTTTCATATCCAATAGGTTCATAATTTATAACTTCTGGGGCCACAAACTCAGGTGTCCCAAAGAGAACTTTCAGAGAGCCTGCATTTTCTGTAAAGAATGAAAGAGAAAACCATTAACTGCTGCATGGAGATTTTTAATAAACAGTTATTGTCCAGTAACAGGAAAACCAGATTTGCCCTAATATTTGTGATTTTGTTAAAGATCCTTATCAGAAGAAATAAATGATGCCTGAATTGTTGTTTTCTTAGCTGATACGTGTCTAGCAATAAAGAATTATTTATTAAGCATCCTCAAGCACACAGCACTGTATATATAAGGCACATAAGAAGGTTCCTATTGCAAGTGGCTTCCACAAGACCAAATCTATGGAAAAGGAGAGACGTCAGTACTTATTTCAGATTTGTATGTCCTGAAGTAAATAAATGTTTGAGCCTCCATCCCTTTAGCAGTTGCACAAAAGAACTGCAGGACTGCAGTGTCAGAAAGAAGCTACAGTTTTCACAAATTATGGAACATTTATCAAAGCTTGGGGCTCTATATGCTGTGATAAAAAGAACCAGTAGTGCTAAAATGATAACAATAGGAAATCACTATTTCAATCCAACTCATTTTATTCTAGTGTAAACAGGAAAGAAAATCAATAGTGGGTTGCATGCCTCTTAAATTTGAAGTGGCACAGGCCAGCAGTGAAACAAGAGAAGGAGCAGATGATGTGCACCAGCCAAATCATTACCTCACAGGTAAAAGTGGACTTGGGCATGCTCTCAAAACCAGGCTGCCTACGAGCACACCTGTGGTGAAGGGGAAGCACAAATCACCAGCCGTCAGTCACCAGCTGCTCCAAACTTCTATTCAGCTGGCCTGTAGCACAGGTATTCTAGATTTGCTCTGCTTAAACACTCTGTGGATGCTTTTAAAATGATCTACAGTGAAGCTACTGCTACCAATATGAACTGAAAGAATGAGGTCATGAGACGTGTGAACAGGCTTGAAATTCTTCTTGTGCTGACCCACAAGTATTGCCCTGCTGGAAAATACAGTGATGGAGGTAAGAGAAAAACCTGTTCATTATCAATTACTGCAGATTATGCTTCCAGAGTGCAAGTAAGTGATATGTTTACCCTCTAGTACAGTGTGAAAAGTCAGTAAGTTAGAAATTCTCAGACAAATCTCAGCTGGCTCATTTTCATCAGTGCTTGCTCTAATTCTGATGGGAAGAAGAAAAGAATAAGCAAGGTCAGGAAGAAAGAAAACTAAGGAAGAGCTTAGGGACTGGGGAGAAAAAACCCACATCGCAGTAATAGAATTGTATTGTAAAAATATAAAAATGTCAGAATATAAATTGTGTCTGACTTGAAACAGGCTTGGATTTGCATTGAGAAACTCATGTCGGGTCTGCGCATCTGCCTGAACCATCAGCATATGCCTTAAGTGAGATTCATTGCATTAGATTTATCTTTTGTGCAAGAGCAGCAGCCAGATTAGGCACTGTAGAATGTCCTAGTGAGGAGCCATTGCTCTCCCAAAGAGATTATCATCCAAACAAAACAGATACGGATGGGAAGATAAACAGATGTAACACATCCAGTCCTGCTCCTGTTACGGTCACGAGTACAGGGATTTGCAGATATTTTGATCTATATGATTAATTTGAGATATTTTGATCTATAATCGAGAGAAAAGCTAAAGAAATCCACAAACAACAGCAAATCAAAGTTTTGAGGAGTCTATAAAAGAAGCAACCTGTCCACAACACTGAATCTGAATAGAATATTTTCATTTACCAGAACTTAATTTACCAAGTTTTGCAACAAAAATACTGATCCCAGTACAGACTCCACTCCCAAACTTAGCTCCATTGAAAACTCTTAATGGCATTTCATGAAATGTAATCAAACACCTGAGCTAGTGCTCCTTTGAGGTACACAAATCCCCAACTTACCAAATGAAATCTGAAACATGTATGGAGTTAATAACTTGCCTAATGATTGAACACCATGCTTGAGGCAACTTTTGAGCACAACCACAACAATTCTCTTGCAGTTGTGCCAGTTTCCCATTTTAAATACTGTGACACCTTTTTTTGCTCTGTTCAGGTATGGTTATAGTAAATTAATTGCAGGAACCTCATTTTCACATGTTTTCCCTGCTCCCACCATTTTTAGAGACAGAAACAGAGAGAAGCTGCAGGAAATTATCCAGATCCTCCCATGCAAGTTCACCAACATCAAGACCCTCCTGCTCTCTGACAATTGTTTAAAAAGCACATTCAAAAAGTGTCCCACAATATCCCTAGAGTCACATAACCAGAGTTTTCTTACTCCAAAAATGTATGATACTTTTTCTAACACGGCATCTAAAATAACTTGGCCTAAAAGAAGGGCAATGTGTTCTCCACAGGGGCAAGGAGGAGTGAGAGATCACCTTCCTTTTCAAAGTGCCAGTGGGAAGCCTAAGATCCCATTTTCCCATCTGCCTTCATTTTAAAGTCAATACTTATTTTTTTAAAAAACTGTGCTTACAAGAAATTACTGAAATTTATCACAATGAACCTATTTTTGAAAAGCTTCATCATGAACATCCAAGTCTCAGGCTCAGATTTTCACATCCAAGTTTGGAGGCTTTTCTGTGCACTGTGTAAACTACCATGAGCAACTGTGTATGCAAAAGGCTGGTGTATGAAATGTGCTGCCCACAGGTCAGAGAAATGTGGGGTTTTTTTAGAAAACATGGCATTTGAGTGCAAACATACAGTCAGAAACAACTGACACAGCATTTTCTGTGTATAGAAGAAAAAAAGAAAGGAAAAGAGTAAGACCCTTTCTATGCAGTAATATGTCAAATCTTTACCCAGTTGTTTACAAGCTTAGTACACAAGTAAGAACTGTTTGGATATCCCTTAGTTCAGATAGAAAGCTGACAAGCTAGCTGGAAAGTGTTGCTGACACTGTGTATAATCAACTGATTAAAAAATATATCTTTACAGTACTCAAAACCCATTCTCTTTTCTCCTCCAGAAGTTTATCTTAAACAATTTTCTACATGTGTTCCTCAGCACACCAAAAAAGGTCAGGAAAATGTCCCGCTGCAGCTTTGGTATTTCCTGACAGTGCAAGAGAACTAATTAGCTGCAGAAGATGACTGCAGAAGGAGCTGCTCCTAATATCTTTAAAACTGATCAAAACACTGAATATTTAGAGGCACTAGATTACACCAGTTACAAAAAGTTAAATCTCAGAAGCTGAAGTGCAGAATCAGCCACTGCTCCCTTCAGCAATCCCTTGGCTGAGCAGTTTCTGCTCTGTCAGGGTCAGATCTGTAGGATGAGGGCTCCGATCCCACATCTATCAATGACAAAGTGAATTTGACAGCCAATTTCAAAGTCACGAAGCTTGACGGAACACAAGGAGGAGGAATGTGCCCTCAGTGCACCACATAAGACAACTGGCAAGAAGCAGGCATTAGTGAAGTGTTTTTAGCTGTTTTTGTAAGTAAATGAAACAGTAAAATTTGTTTTCTACTCTTGAAAACCATCTCAACTGAAATGTTACAATTTTTTTTTGCAATTAAAACTGTGCTTATGCTTGCTGGGTGTGGAATGGAAAGGATCTTCCTCTTCCTAAGGAATGCCACCCATGATGGAGTTATCCAGAATGGCAGGCTGATGAATTGCAAATACCTACAATGGAACCTGGCAAGAATTAGCGGCACATTAAGCCAAAGGAACGTACAGTATTGTCATTCCTTTGGCTTAATGTGCCGCTAATTCTTGCCAGGTTAGAAGTCAGAAGATTGTCAAGTCAGAATCAGCATTAGTGCCCACAGCTCTCATCTTTCTAAGTTGAGAGAAGTTATCTGGAGTTTAGGGATTTCCCACCTATGGCATAACTGGAGCATCTCACAAGCTGATGTCAGCCTGCCATGCTCTGTGATGCCACAAGATTAACAGAAAAGTGGGGAAGCTGATGGATGTGAACAGGCTACTGAAAATGGGATCTTCTGTTTGCTAAACGTGGGTTTAACTGTGGTCTGAAGTTAAAAAGGTAGCCGAAGAAGTTTCTATAAAAAAGCCACTCAGTGTTTACTTTATATCTCTTGACGAAATCCACTCAGTGCAGCAGTAAATGTAGTTTTCAGGCTGACAGCTGGAACATCATGGGCTGAAATCTTTCCCACACTTCTCACACAAAAACACCAGCACTGGAACTTAGTTAACAGTTCATCTGTTTCCTGAGTAAGAACTAAATCAGTTCATGTTCCCAGAACACTACTGGTTCTATACTGGTGAAGGAACAGAAATGGAAGTTCTCTTTTTTTAATAAATAAAATAAGCATCTTATCTCTGAGTTAACAGTGTCCATGTGACGAAGATTCATTTAATACACTTTTGGACAAGAACATCATCTAAAATTCTTCAGAGCAGCCTTCTTTTCCCTTATTCATTCAACAAACCATTCCTGGTTTGTTTTGTAAAATTATATTGGGAATGCAGTAGTCTGTTACTTAAGTGCCAAAAGAAGTAGGATGAGTTGCATTTAAGCAGATAACAAAAGGTAGGTGGTAGTAATTCACCCGTAGTCTCTCAAAAATCATTATTTACTTTTTAATAAGTATTAAAATTTTTTTAAATTAATACTTTTTCAAAGAGGAGAGGCAAAAGATTTCAAGTAAGAATCCAGCTGTGGACCCCATTATATAGAGAGTAGGAATTCGTATAAGCTGTCCCAATGAATTAATGTCAGGAGAGCCACAAATCTCAGCTCTCCCAGTGTAACAGGTTCATAAACCGGTTTTGTTCCTTTTAATTGCTGGAATGATTTTCATTTCTTTTGTGAAAATACAAGATAAAAAAGATCAGTATGGAATGTTGGTATTGTTTAACACTGAAAATAGTACTGAAGGGCTGCTTTTTAGAGGTGAACAATTTAAAGACAAGAACCTTTGAAGGTCTTTGGCTTTCATGCTGCAGAGCACGCTGGAAGCTTAGAGAAAAATGAATGATAGAAAGTAGCTAAAAAGCAGCTTAGAAAGAGGAAGGGCTTGTCAAATGGAATTTCTCCCTGTTGCATTATTTTTAAGTAGTGCTGTTACACAGCTCTTTAGAGAATTCCACTGATGTTTAACATGCATGACAATATCCTGCTGTTTAAGATAAGGAATGATAAAAATTATGGGAAAATGTAAAATTAATGTAATTGTCTGAAAGGCTTTTAGAGCATCACCTTAATTTCTGCTGTTAAAGAAGTTTCAAGGATTTGTAGTATTCATGAAGTATTTAGTTAGAGAGTTAGCGCTATATGGTACCAAATGTAAATATTTTTTAATATTAGTATTACTGTGTATTTTAGGTGGAATTTACAGGGATACCCTGCTGTAGAAACAGACAGGTAGATTGTGTACACCTCACTGCAAACTCCTCTTGAAGATGAGGTGCCCTACTCTCATTCTTGAATGTCTTCTTTTTCCCTTTTCTATTTTTTCCTAAGCCCAGAAATACTTATAGGAAACATCTATTTACTTTCTATATAGTAGGTAGCATGAATTATTCTTTGTTCTGCCCTTTCCCCCTTGTGATACTGAAGCAGACAGAGAATTCATTACCTAATCTTCTTGCGAGTCCAAAGTCAATGAGTTTGATACTTGTACCAGTCTTGTTGACACACATAATGTTTTCTGGCTTCAAATCCAAGTGGACGATACCCTGCTTATGAATGTATTGAACTCCTTCTGAAATCTGCTTCATGTATTTAATGCATTCTCTCTCAGTCAGTTCAAAGTCTTCATCAATGATTCGTTCAAAGAGTTCTCCTCCAGAAACCCTATGAAAAACAGAATAAAAAGAGACTTCTGTAACATATTCATTTGGGGAATAATCAGGCTTTCTTTTTGCAGCAATACAAAGAGTTCAAGCTTCCAGCAGTCACTTCAGGATGCAATCTGTGTTTTATAATGGCGTTTTCCATAGACACAAGGGTCCCGTGGGAAGAATCCCCTCTTGTGTGTGGTATAAATCAACAGATGTTTCCTGTTCTGAATCTCTGTCTGCGCAGGTGAGGACTGTGAAACACCGACGTTGTTATTCCAGGCAGGAGGGATTTACACCCTGCCTCTAGGACTGTGTCACCTGCAGCTGACAGCGAAGTGTGTGCTGTGATTGCCACCCTGCAGACATGTGCTCGTAACACTGCTCCCGACTCCGAGTGCACACTTCCCACTTCTTCCTTCCCTCCTGTAATCCATCAGTGCACAAGTGCAGATTACATTATTTAGAAATAAAACTAAAATACATGGAAATACTTTTCCTCAGGGAAAGAGGGCAAAACTGCAAGCAGATGAGCAAAAATTCTGGAAGAAGAGAGATTGAGAGTGACAAAGGCTGAGGGAGAAAGAATTCCGATGGTATGGTTAACTGGAATGCAAATTCAAAGGGTAAATTACTGACCCAAGTGAGCTCAGAGGGAATTTCCTCCTCCGCTATGACAGGAGAAGGATATAACCCACAACACTTTCTGTGTTGGTATTTTTAGCTGAGCCCTCATCACACTCCTTGTAGGTCAATTTCTTTTTTATGCTAATTTAGGATGTGAAATATTTGGTCTTTCCAGGGTAGCATCTCCTGGATTGAACTGTTCATGCAACAGAAGAGGGACATTTTTAACCTAGATTTAATAAAGCATAATTTAAATTGTGGCTTATTTAGTTTGGTGGGGTTTTTCGTTCTGTTTTTGTTTGAGGTTGTGTTTTGTTTTGTTTCTTTGGGATTTTTTTGTTTATTTTATTTATTTCTTTATTTAAATTTTGAGTAATCATTCAACTGGTTTATCTGCTTGCATCCAAAGATGGGAAATACTCTTTTCTTATTCTGCGGGTGAATGACCCATAAAGAAAGGAGCACATAGTGAAGAGCAGTTTTGCTTTTAGAAACTAAACACATCATGGTCTTTATGTGGTTCAATATTTTGCAGCGTTCATGGTTATTGCCAAATGCAATTGCACATTTCAGTTACAGAGGGAAAACATGCAACTGAAAAGCAGCCTTGCCATGTTTGCAGGTGGCCAGATACATGATTATATCCCTCACGTACCAAACTGAATTTGAAACATCTGAAGTTCCGGATGCATTTCTTGCTTTGGCTATAAAATTTCAGAAAATATGTAATTGGAAATGCTATTTCAGTTTCCTATGAATTTGAAAATAGTAAGAAGAGCATATGCTTGACAAACTGAGAGGTTATGTTGGATTAGAGCGCATTTGTAACATAAAGCAATAGTATTGCCAGACCTGTTGAAGAAGCATTCAGGGGAATGCTTTGTTGTTGCTCTGCTAGGACATTAACCAGTATGGGTGTTTATGAAAACATCTGCAGGCAAAATGTTTATATCTGGAGTACTCTGCAACTCCAAATGATAATCATCCTCGTACTAAAATGCACCAGTTGTTTCTGACTGTTTAACGCAGACAACTTATTTGTACCATAAAAGTGCCACCCTTCTCTGATCCCTAAAGGGAAAACTTTTCAGAAATTGTACCACTGTCTCAAGCACTGCTTTTTAGCATATTTTTGTAAACGAACCACTGTTAATACATCTGCCTGCTGTTTTTATCATGGGAGCTCTCAACACTCTGGTAGCAATGGTAGATTAAACTGCAATGCATTTATGGGATGAATACTGTTGCATTTATATCAGGAGCCAAATCCAGTTTGATTTTTGCCAGGTTAGGAAGATGAATAAAATCAGTGTGGATCTACACATACACAGGAGGAGAAGCTGACTTTGTTCAAACAGTCGCAACTGGTTCAGATTCTAAATCTCTACTTTTTCTGGATTCTCCTCTTTGCAGTCTTCTCTACATGAGTCATATAGGAAAATATTCTTATCTGTGGAATAACAAAATAATCTAAGGTTTTGGTCCAGTAGGAGCAGTGAGAAGAATCTACTTTGGAGATGCCCAGACAAATACTCAACTGCGTTTTTAAAAATCTACCCTAGTAAAAGAGAAAAAAACTTAAGTAACTTGCACTAGCTTAAATCACATCAAATGACAGAATTTAGTGCTGAGATTTTGCTCCAATAATCTTAATTTGCAATACAATAATGTCCTTCTGATCTATGTAAAAACAAACTGACTATCTGAGGTATATAAAACTTTGAGGCATTTAGCCCCCGTGCTGAATTAAAGTGACAACATGC
Organism: Tichodroma muraria; assembly: GCA_013390105.1. Lineage (NCBI taxonomy): Eukaryota > Metazoa > Chordata > Aves > Passeriformes > Sittidae > Tichodroma > Tichodroma muraria. The sequence goes on along the minus strand of WAAG01036175.1, from coordinate 11,881 downwards.
TACTATTTTCAGATTTATTTTTTTCCACTGAAATTCTTACAGTGGAACCAATATGTTCCTAGATTTGAAAAGGAAATGCCTGAGATTTGCCTCTGACTTCCAGTAAATGTTAGATGGAAAGGTTTCCAGGCAAGAGCACATCATTATAGTGTTTAATTTAAAAGTAATAATAAAAAATCGTGATTTTTTTTTTGAATATGAAATCAAACCATATAAAATAGTGTAATGAGAAATATTAAAAGCAGAGATTATGATATTTAAAAGGCTTCAGAAAAGGTATGGGAATAAAATTAAAATGAACAATTTAGAATAAATATCAGGAACAAAAATCAAAGGGTGCTTCTCATAAATTTGAGTAGAAGGGAAGCTCCTAAATGCCAGCCAATGCTAAAGTCTGGTTTAAAGGAGACCGATAGCAAATGAACTTGATTTATTTGAAATCCATGCATTTAAACGCTGATGAAAATGAAACAGCTTGGATTATAAGAACTTTTAAAGGTATTTCCTACAACTTCTTTGATATGCAAAGAAATATTATATTTCTTTAATATTTCTATAATAGCTACAGCAGAAATGATCCCTTGGAGGCTCTTTATCAATACAGGTGCAGTTGCTGGGCTGGGATTGTGTCAGCTGGGTAACATGACAGTAGAGAGGCTACCAAGCCACCTGACACCAGGTGCCACAGGAGCACCTCACTGCCCAGACCTGCTCTGCTGCTGCTCGACACACTGGAAATGTCAGGGGAGGCTCAAAAAACTGAAAAGGTGGCCACCCCAAACTAAAACCACATCCTAGTGAGGCTGAGTAACAAAACTACTTTACATTCAATTGCAGTTTTCTACATTTTTAAGGAGAAAAACCCTTTTGCTGTCAGGGGGGAACTAATGGAGTGTGAAGCCATATGCTATTCCAGACTCTTTATACATATCCCTGTTTTCCATTAGGTCTGCCAGCTCTCTGTTCCAAGCTAAGTAGGGTTCCCTTCCCTTACCATCGTCAGTTTGCTCAACTGCTCAATTTAAAAATAAAAACTCCTTCCTGCACATAAGTTCCAGGGTTGTAAAATCCAATCTCTGAAATATGCCAGTGCAGTAGTAGTTTGCACATAATCTAAGCAAGTGCCAAGCAAGCAAAACAGACATATAGTCTCTTTTGCCTCAAACAATTTATACCTTACTTAGAACTTCCAGCCAGCAAAAAAACTGCTTCTCCTTGCATCAGAGAGCACATGAAGTTGATGTGGCAGCAGAACTGTAACTAAAGTCACTTTTTGAGAAAATCATCAGCATAGATCAGGGTTTAATTTTCTTTCTAGCTGGTACTGCCACAAGTATGGGATTGACACTAAGCAGGTGCATTATGGATGATGTAAACATTGGTCATGTTGGCCATTATTGTTTGTGAAGACTGCACAACACATATTTAGAACTGCCTAAAATAAAAAAAATTCTCCTCCTTAAATACATTTGAGGTTCTGAATGAAAGTACAAAATGCAGTTAATTTTGTTCTCACCTCTCCCAAGCAGGCAATAAGAGTAAAGCTGCAAAACCCCACCACGTGTACTTTAAGAAACAAGCAAATTAGACAGTAACAACTGTAGTACATTTTGACTGATTTTTAAAAGATTAACACAGATTCACTTACACAGTTTAAACAAGTTGGATAAATAATTGGAAAAACTTGCAAATCTGAAAACCATCCAGGCCCTGCAAATCCTGAAGCATTTGACAGTCCTGTGTCTGTAAGTTGCTACTTTTGTACACACAATTATTTTCCACATTATTAACTTTGTTAGTGTGTTCTGCCTTATACTTACATTTCCAAAACCATAACGATGTTGGCTTTTTCTTCAAAGGCATCTACACATTGGACAAGTTTTGGATGATGTAGGCAGTTCATGATGCTGATTTCATCCCTTATGTTTTCTTTTTCTTTAGCAGAATATGCTTTGAAAAATTTTCCTGCCCAAACTTTTCCAGTCTTCTTTTCAACAAGCCTGAAGACTTGTCCAAATTTTCCCCTGAAAATATATAACTATTTCCATAAAATGTTTTTGCAATATATGGGCCACCACAAATAGCAACAATTTACTAAATATTCCAGCACAACAATCTACTAAATATTCCAGTGCACCCATTCCATTCTGAAATACAAATGTCTTAGTATCAAGTTTTATTCTATACTGATCTGCAAGAACTCTTGAATTAATACCACATTTAAAAGTACTCTGCCATTCCAGTTAGCATATCTTATATAGGAGGGTTCAAAAACTGGCACTCCTGCCAGGCTTTAATTCAGGTCTTTCAGCACCCAGTTTTCTATAGGTCATACACCTCCGAAGGGGCAGCAGATGGGACATCTCAGGTACAGGATTTAGGTGAAATCAGAATCTCAGTGCTCAAGGCTTCAGTACTGCTGTTTCCCTTTGCTGTAATGTACAATTCTACTTCTGTGTTACACTTCTCAGGATTTGTTCACGGCAGCACAGAGGATCCCCTGGCCTTCTGCACTGATCACTGGAAGATTATCATGGCCTACAGTTCACACCACCACGAGCTGGGGCCCTGAGAAACACAGCCAGGCTAATCACTGACCTCCTCTCAGCAATAGTATTAATGCTCTTGGGATTATGGCCGCTGTCAACAGAGATTCCAGCCCATGGGCAGGATAATCTTATTACCACTAATGGATATACTGGAAATGCAAGTACACAATGTGTACCTTTTTTTTTTTCAGATAGCTTTTAGGACACTGAAAAACAAATGAAAAAATAGCTTCGCTCATTTGTGGGCTCCATTTTCCATGCCAGAAATACATGTAGTGCCTATTTAAAATTATCAGCTAATAGGAGCAAAGAATCTTTATGGAGTGGAGGCCAACGTATGTTAAAATCTATTTTTACCGCAACAAAGGAGCCCAACTGGGATGTCGAAAGTGCAAGACAGTCAAAGAATAAATGCACATGATCTTTATAACTGGCTGGTAGCCTTGAAAACTGTGTGTCTTCAAAAGCACAGCCCAGTACTTACGATCCCAGTCTTTCTTCGATGTTATAGACATCTGACACCTTCTGTTCAGTGTTGATCGTCACCGTCCGATATTCGACCTCTGTTTCTTTCCCCTCTACAAGTGAGCATTAAGGACCATGATTAAAAACCTCCCGAAAATGTGAATGAAGAGCACAGATTTGCATTTGTCCTGTTTAAAACATGCATTTCTTACCATCGTCAGACAGCTCCGCTTCATCCTCTTTAGGTTCTGTGATGAAAATAAAAAGACATGAATGACTTATTATATGGGATATGGCACTTATATAAGATATTCAAATTATTCACAGTGGCATGGACAACTGATAGACCCTATGGCAAAACAGAAAAAAGCAGTCAGGGAGTTTGTGCATTAAATTCATAATTAAAATCTCTTCACCACTTCATCATCACTATTGACTATCCAGTCACAATCTAGTCACCATTTCTGAATAAATCAAGTTCCTGTGGTTTGCAGTACTTGTCAATTATACCTGCCTACTGGAAACATCAGCATACTGCATCAGTTCAAAGTCATCTAAGAAATACTTTTAGAATGCCTCAGGGAAATAGAAAATAAATATAAAATATTAAAATCAATAACACTTCTTGTTCAATGACAATTTTTTCTTGGCTTTGATGTGCCTTTTTTAAATTGTGAAGCCAAAAGTTAGGCAAGTTTGTACAAGAAAAAATTCCCTGCGAAGCATCTAGACAAAATTTTTAGACTCAAGAAACTGAGAAAATCTGAACAGCATGCATTCCCCTGAGCATGGTTGAATTCTGTGATCATTGAGGTCCAAAAGGAGCCTCAGTTCTGCAGGCGGACTCAAAGACAGGTTAACCCAGGGACCTAAGTCAGAGTAAAAGCTGGCCTGAGTGTCCTGATGTTCATTTCCAATTTTCATGTGCATGAACTGCCTGTAGCACTGCTTTTTGCCTGCAGGTAAGAGGGGAACAGGGCTATAGCTAGAATGTCGTTATATGTTACTTACACTGCTTGGGCTTGCTCCTAAGACTTTGGCTGTGACCAGTGATTTGAGAAACTGCAAAGGCTGTTTGTTGCATAGTGACCTGTTAATTCTCCTGTAGCTGCTGAAGCTGTACTTTGCCATCATGGAGTGCAGGCCTAACCAAGGGATTTATCCTCCCTGTGTCAAAAGATCTTTGTCATGAAACATTAATGCAGCACTCTGGGTGCTGTTAGGTGCTTTCGAGCACAGAGTTAGATGCAGAGGATGAAATACAGAAATAAAACAGAAATAAAGGCTGCAGAGGAGCAGATAGCTGGTCTGAGGCATCACCCTTTCCCATCCTACACAAAATACTGCATCTGTGTGCTGGCAGCAAAGCCAGTCAAGTGGATAATGTCTGTTGCTAAAGCCTTCCTCTCTTTTTTTTTTTTCCTGGAGTTGCAACCTTTGCTTATTCCTGCGCAGACGAGCTGTTTTGGAGAGATCTTCCAGAAGAGCAGGGAGGGAAGGGAGCCTTCCCCTGCTGGGGTAGCTGTCCTCAGACCTTCCTCAGCTACAAACCACTCCTGCACAGAGCACAGTGATGTGCACTCCTGCACATCACATTTTCCTCCCCTTTTAAGGGCTGTGTAAGGGAGCTGCTCCCAGCCAGGCTGCCAGTTGGTAATTTGCGCCAAATACTGCTTAGGCAAGAAGTCAGTGCTCAGTCCTGCAGCGACACTGCATTGAAGCCACAGAATAGAAACATTTTGGTCCACCAGTGGATGCCTAAATTGTATAAGTGGTACATATCTGAGCTTGGTAAGTGCTGAGTAGCTGTGCTGAAAGAGACTGAAAGAGCTGTGCTCACTTTCTCAGAAGTGAGTCAGCAGTACCAAATTTTCCTCAAACATGGCAATGCACGCTTTAATCTGTTGTGACTTACAACCTTATTTCAGTTTTCTTTAAATGCGCAGTGAAAATTTAGCCATGCCTTTCTTCACTAGGATCATACTGACATTGCTAATATGTGCTGGCCACCTCGGTATGAAAATCAGTAATCAGACTTCCCGGCAGCCTAGAAAATCATGAGTTACTCAGCTAAGTGTTTACATAGATGGCAGCCTAAAGTCCTGACTTTGATTGGTGCTGAACACATGCATTTTCCCCTGCCTTTAATTAAAGCACCAGTTATATTCACACACTTGAAAAATCACACTTTAGATGATTTGCTCTTTTTCCACGCTATCTGCAATACCAAGAATTGTAATCAATAAGCCCTGGAATTGAGAGCACAAAGACAACCTCCTCCCTCCTGCAAAGAGAACACATTTTCTTTTTGATCGAAACAACTTTTTCCTGGCTTTTTTTTTATGTGTATCACAATGAATCATACTTTCTAGCCTTTTGTGCTAAATCTATGTAAGAAATGCTCAGACTTAAGTGGAAAAATAACTTGTTTGCTTTGGTCCAGTATAGGTAGTGGTTGCTCTAGGACAAACGTAGAGAAGAGTCAGGTCTCCAACCCTAGAAGGTGTTTGTTCCATGAGTAAAGAAAGAGGGCATTCAAACACAGGGAATTTTATTATGAAGAGCCAATACCATCTAACTTCCTTTCAATTTTATTGCTACTCCTAATGTTATTTTTCCGACTTTGAAGAGAAGGTATGTCTTGATTTAGATTGGGTTTAGATCCTGCAAATAGAGGGAAGTAATTCCTCAGCATGCATCCGATTTAGCACTTGAAGAGAAATATGATTTACTTTTGTTTGAGAGGCTTACACAGTTGTGTGATGCTGCATCACTTTGCTATCATTTTGTCTTCCTTTAGCAATAGAAGATAACTTCACAAGGGTTATGTGGAACACTTCAAGCTCCAAAGCCCTGCACATGTAAATGAAAAGGGAGAGATACAACACACAGTTCACTCCTCAAAGGTAAAATTCCTTATTCTTGGTCTGGGCTTTTTGGTAAGGTGACTATCAAAGTCATCCTTGCACAGTAGGTAGATGGAGGTGTGCATAAAATTATGTGGTCACTTTCTGGTTTTGAAAAATAATGCTGACATTTGTGTGTTTCAAGTTTTGTACCAGTTCCTGAATAATTCCTACAGTGATCCAACTCTCCCTATTAGCCCTCTGAGAAGTTCTTAAACAAAAATTAAGAAGTAGAAGATACTGAAAAATATTTTTAAAAGTACATGCAACTGTAACCAAAAACCTTAAAAAATATTTTTGGCATCCATAATGCTGCAAAACCAACATGCTAAGTAGGATAGCCTTGAATTCACAGGCTGGATGTACTAGGGAACACAGGTCTGAGGTATGCTATTATTCTGGGATTGAAAGCATGGGAAATACAGCTAACTGCAAGGTGCCAGTTTATTTTCTGCTACATATTCTGTGCTTGGCTAGCAGCAAGCACATTCATTAGTGTTTATGGTTTGTTTTTCCAAGCTGCATCCAGTATAAACTATAATGAATCCATTGGTGTATTTCAGGTAAGCCACCAACCATTATTTTCTAACTGAGCATGGACTGAATGTGTAACATCTGTGAAAGGTTTCATTCCCCATTACCTGTGCACTGAACTGCAGAATTCTGTCAGCCAGCACCCAACCAGCAAGCCAGAATGAGAATTAGTGCTTGCTTTCACAAGGCAGGGATTTGGGATTCCTGAAGCCAAGTTTCCACACTGCAAGCATGCAGAACTGATGTGCTCAGACCCCCAAATGAAGTCTGTGAAGGACTTTAGCACAGATACAGCCCAGCACAAGCATTCACCACAGACACACATGGGACGGAGGGTGTGCAGCTCTCTGGCCTTGCTAAGGAACTCTTATTAAGGCAGAGTTCAATTGAACTGAGATTTTTTTCCTCATAAAAACTAACCTTCTTGTTTCTCTCCAACTTTTACCAGCTCAGACTCTTGGCTGGGCTCGCTGATGCCGTACACGTTAGCAGCCCGCACGCGGAATTTGTACTCCCGGTCAGCCTGCAGGTCCTGCACGTTGAACGAGGTGCTGCGGCAGGTGGTGAGGTCTGTCCATTTGTTATCCACTGAGTTCCAGATCTCCACGGTGTAGGACTGCACGGCGCTGCCACCATCATAAGAGGAGCCGTACCACGAGAGGGTGAGGGAGGAGCTCCGTATGTCTGACGCACAAGGAGTTCCGGCAGGTGGGTCTGGTTTATCTGCAGGAACGTACACAACGCACACGGTGAGGCTAGAGACAGAACTTCCATCCGGGTACTCCTGGCCCTAGCTAGCAGCCCTTCTCTTCCCATTGCATTGCTCTGCTTCACAGCTATCATTATAGAACCTCTGGAGACTAACACCGGTCACAGCTATGCCTGCAATCTCCCACAGTAGTGCAAACCACTCCTTGGTGATCTTCCTTAGAGGAATACCCCTGTACCAGTCCCATTGCTGTTATGTGCTTTATTCAGTTCCCTTCGTCTGCTTCCACACTTCAGGGCCACTGCTCACCTTTCACAGCCCCAGAAAGTGCCACTCATCCAAATACACCTGGGTAGCAGAAATACTAGAACCAGTTTGCTGGCATGGAAACAAGACCTTGAAGGGCGACAAGTTTATCTGCCAACAATTTAGTGAACAAATTCACCTATGTGCAGTTTTCGGAAGTCTAGTGCACTTTTCAGTAAGAAGTTCAACTTAGAATATGTAATTTAAATAGTGAGATTTTTTAAATGTCATATACATTTTGGAAATTATTGAGGAAGTGGAGGATAGAAACTTCTGTATTTCCTCAGTTAGAGGATTGGTACTGAAGTCCTTATTTAGATGAGCAGATCCAATATCACCAGAACCTGGTGTGCAGATGTGCAGCCAACTATCCAAACACCTGGGAAAATACAAAAGCTTTGCAGTTATGTGACTTTTTCAAGATTTAGTCTAATGATTAATTATTGAAATTTAATGTTCTTCTAAGACAGAAAAATGATGACTTTTAAAATAAATTGCTAGAAAATAACTGTGGAAGTTGAGCACTTCAAAAGACTTTTAAGGGAACAAATAGCTTCTCTGGAAATAATCCTCTCAGAAATAATCTAGCAAAACCTACAAAATAATGATGATGTTGATGTGGATGAACTAGTGGCCAAAGGTTGAAAGAGAAATCAAAGGATGGGATAAATGAGAGAAGATGAAAAGAAAAATGTTTGAGATGCTACAAACAGTGGTTACACTGAGCATGGACTGATAAAATCCTGTCCTGTTTTGCTTGTTCAAGCTGCTAATGGACATTATCACTTTCTCTGTAGGAAAAGCAGAGCTGACAAAGCAGCCAAAAAATACTGCCACTTTCTCAGCAATAAAAACATCCAAATCCTGGGGGAAGCTGTTGTAGACTTTGATCAAAGCCTCACTGTGACAGACTATATCCCTCTATACTCAAATTATCATTCCTAGGAAAATTACTGAGCTGACAGAAATAGCCACAATTTGTCAGAAACATGCCTTTGGTTCTTGGACAGAGGAACCTCTCCTCTGACTGCTGTGGTTTAACTCATAGAGAGGGAAATTAGGACAGTCTAATCTGATCAAGATAGGTGAGTATCAGTTCACTATTTGGAAGAGTGCAAGTTCCATTGCCCAATGACTTCCCGGAAAAAAAATTTTAGTTCAGTTGTGATAAAAATACGTCTCCCTCCACAACTTAAACATATTAGAAGATGCAAAAATAGAAATTTTCAAGTATGAGGGAAAAGACTAAGAGCGAGGAAGGGAGGTGGACACCAAGTATGCCACTGCATTCAGTATGAGAACCCCCAGGTGGAAGAAAACATGACTGCCAGAATCAAAATAATCTTTATTCATTTTGGCAACACTTAAAACACCGTTCCACTAGGAGTCATCATCACATAGCACATCTCCTGTTAAACACATGTCAGAGACCAGATGTCCTTAACCTCTGGAACAGCTTATTGTCCTGCTTAGTGGTCACATTTTACTCACCTCATTTTCTGGCAGAATGGAACGGGCTATTAGCAAGCATGAATTTATAGAGTAGATATATAATGAACTAAATCACAGAGGAGTTACATGACTTGTCTAAGATTAGAAAGAGATTGTAGCAAAGATGAGAACTGAGTCTTGATCTCCTGGTGCCCAAACAGCAGCATCCCTCTTCCCTGTACTGGTCCTGTCCCAGCCTCCCTGGAGCTGCAAGAAGTGAGGATTCAGTGCCCACAGTGTTTGCAATATCAGCACGTCATGTTTTTATCATACCATAGCAGCCATCAGAGAGCTGCTGGCATGGCACACATGGACTGTATGATTTTAGTCAGACAATGGCAACAGCATCTTCTTTTCACTACAACTTGTTATCCACGCAGACCCTGCTGGGAACGATTTTCTGTCCTTCTCAAAATCTTTACAGAAGTGGAATATTCAGCCCTGTGTCTTGTTTTCCTCCTATGTAACCATCACTGCATAATCTCAAAATGCAGATAGAACTTGAATAAGTAACAGCCGATTTATCCTAAATCCAAACAGAACAGAGCAGTTGCAGACAGCAGGAGGAAAATAATTCGAATAAAAAGCCAAGCCAGTAGTCCATCACCTTACAGTGACATCTGTTGAGGTTTGTCAAAGCAGTGCAGATTCTCTGACATCTGCTATGCACACACAGCCAAACCTGGATGTATGTGTTGCTTTAAAAAGAAAGTGTTAGGTTGCTTTACTGCTGCGCACTGAATTTATAAGAAGAAAGTGTGCCTGTGTTTCAGTATCTGTGGAGCACAGTGGCCTGCCTCCTGTGCAGGACATGAAAATACACTCTCTCATTGCTGACTTTCAACACACTTCTCTTTCCAAATGAAACTCTGGGCATGATTTATCAGTTTCCTAGGCCTCAGTTTCCTCAGTGAGCTCTCTTTCCATGACTCACCTAGACAATTAGAGTCTCTCTGGCCAGCATGATTTACAAAAGCAAGGCTTAGGTATGTGAGCACCAAAGAGAAAACATTTATGGCCAAGGGGTCATCAGTGGCAAAGGAAATGCTACATGGCTTTAGACTAACACCTGCTAGCCTTGGGAACATTTCTATATTCCTAAGGCATTTTTCTCAATAGGAAGAGATGAAAACCTGCAACCTTGGCTGGACTCTACTGAGCCAGAGAGACACACATTTCTGTTTGAAGTCTCTCATGTGCTGCTCTTTGCAGATCTGTTCAGTGTATAAATACTGTAGTAGCTGCTATAGGAGATCATAAACAAGAATGAAAGCCTAATCTTTGCTCTTTTTTAATATGACAGATGTATTTGTGCCATTTTACCATGCTTAAAAATGACTTGGTATCAGACTGGATGGTATTCTACAGCTCTGCGCATTCAGAGAATCTGCAGATGGTCTCTCCATGTGTCTGTTTTGTTTCTCAATAGTTTATTCTATGGGGATTTTAAAGGTTACCCTGTATTCATCTGTCTGTATTGAAAACTAGAATATTTTGCCAAACTGCATTCCCTTCTGGAATATGAAATCTCCATCAGCACAATTAACTGCTTCCAATAAAAACATCCCATGAGTTGAGGAGGGGTGTGGAAGACAAGCACAGTTCTCTCTTTTGTCCTTCTGTTTTAGTGTTTGCTATACCATTAATGTCCCTGAGCTGCCTGTCTCCTATACTCCACTGCATGTCATGTGCTGTTCTTGACATTCACAATCATATTTCATACTTAGGCTTATTTCATGAGGGCTTTACATTGGCTTTAATGGACAACAATTGTGTTCTTCCTCTTCTGGAAAAATCCATAGCTACCATTCAACATGTGAACTAGAAGGAAGGAAGAGCATTCAAAAGTACACTTGTGCACATTTCTATAGGAGAAGGAACTATTTTAAAATATTGAGCTCTAACTTCAATTTCACTATTACATGCAACAAAAGAAAGCCACCATAAGGTATCTTAACTATGTGAAACTAGGGGTACTCCAGCCTTGGCTAACTTACAGCACATACATAACCCCTAAATCAAGACTTATGATATTCTAGATGATCATGGTCAGACTGGCTGTATCCACACAGTCCTGCTCAGCCTGGTCGGAATCCTACAAACTCCAATGCCTTTGCACGTAAATCTCTCTAGGAATATGAGTAGGGTTGCCCCAAGCTGGCTTCCAAGGCCTTGTGGCAGGCAAAGGAGATGGATAAGCAGCTAATTTGGCCTCAAACCTGACTCAGGGACTGTTTGCACAGCAGCACAGAGACTGCATTAAGTTGCTGACACCAGCAGCACAGAGGAAGCAGCAGGAGCAACTCCTGTGTGCTGTGAGCCATAAGCAAGCAGAGAGGAGTAAGAGGATACTGGAGGTGATGTGAAAGAGGGCTCTACTGCTTTGTAGCCCTTTGTGCTCCAGCAAATCAGGCACAGATTAAAAACCCCTGCTTCTCAACAAAGGGAGGTGTAAATTACCACTACTCCAAAAGCAAGGAGGTCAGATTCCAGTTTATTCTTTGTGGCATGCATTCCTTAGGGCAAATGGTACTGTGATGAGCTGGCCCTACATGAAATGTTTAAGCCACTCTTAAGACCATACCAGCACTGAAATACACACTTGTTATTTTCTCTCAAACTGAATTCAGCTGCACTCCTTCCTCAGATAAATTC
>WAAG01036174.1:27392-37452 GCA_013390105.1 Tichodroma muraria | reverse complement strand
CTGAAAATTTAGTTTTGTTTGCATTGTTCATTATAACTGTATTCTTCTTATGTGAATATTCTCACATAGAACACATGGGACAGCAATTTTTCATATTTTGTTTGGATTTGTTGCCATACCCTGAACTTTACATTCTATATAACTTCATATACTAACAGTAACTTCATAGGCAAATAATTCTGTCTATGTTCACTAAACATAGTGTCTATGTTTATGTATTATGTCTATGTTCACTATATTATTTCCTCTAATTGGATAAAAATGAAGTAATGAGTATGACAATGTGCCACACTATGGAATACAAAAAATATACTCAATCTAATGCCATTGTATGATTGCAGGAAGATGCCAATATCAGGTTGTAAAAGCCTGTGAAACTTTGCTGTGAGGTTTACCTATTTCATGTCAACAGACTAATCCCTAAGACAACCCTGTATTTAACCTTACAGATAAATAAGTGTTTTTGTCACTGTAGAGCAGTAGGCTTAATTAGAAGAAATTCACAGGGGCAAATCCAGAAAGACTTTTACCTGTTTTGGAAAACCACAGCACAGAAGTAATGGACCTACTGGGCAGTATCTGTCTGCTTTGGTATCCAGGGCTGGCTGTCAGACTTACAGCTGAATTAGATGACTGAATTTCCTGAGGTATTTAGGTAACAGCAGGCAATGGCTCAAATCCCCCATGACAAACGCCTGAGAGATGATGTAACTCTCTGGTTTTGGTCTCTGTGACTGGCTGTATTCAAAACTCCTAGCCCAGGTAAGGTGTTTTACTGTGATTTTTAAATGAATTCCAAGCATTACAGCACTAAGGTAAATAAAATATTGAGGCATCAGGAGTGGCAGAATGCTGCTAAATATCCTATGAACTCCAGGCTCAGGATAGTTCCTAGGTGGAAAGACATGGGTACTGACAGATGAATAAACAGAACTAGAATTAAAATCTCAGTGATCCAGTAACACTGCTGCTCTTCAAACTATAAAAGAAGGAATAAACCCCGAGCAAAACCCAGCTGAATTCCAGGAATGCCTATCAGTGTAGAGGCAGTAAAGCTTGCTCTGTAAGTGCAGGGTTAAAGCAGCCACCTGCATAGTACACATGAACACAAGGCACCTGCCAAGCACTGGGAGAATTGTAATGAGTCAGAAAGGCAGGCAGAGGAGCTGATCATATACACTGGGTGATATCAACTGGATAAAGAATGAGTTTCTGAAGGAAAGGAACTGAATGTCTCTGCCTCTCTCAACGGGCTTGGAAAGCCATGAATATCTTCCCAAATATATTGTCATAGGAAAAATCCAAGTGAAATTGGAGAACTGGTTATAGTAAGCAAGGAGTTAGAAGAGGAATACACCAGAGCAATACAAGGTTGTTCCACAGCATATTGTCATCTTTTGACATCTTTTTTGTCATCTTTTATGTGCAAGTCTCTAGATGACTCTATTGCAAATCATTTACTTAAAAACAAATTGTAAATTTGTCCTTGAAGAATCCCTTGAACAGTAAGGAATACCACATAATTTTAGGGCTGTGAAGCAATGTGACAAGCCTGGCCTAGCCTTATGGAAAATAAGCTTCTTGGACTTGTTGAAGTTTAATCTTCAGAAGTTACTTAGATTCTCTGAAACTTAATGCATATGAAGTAGAGTGGTATAGTTCAGGCAATCAGTTTTACTTTGTGATGAAAATATTTTTCTTTTTATGCAAACTTTACAATAAACTGAGCAACTTTTAAAAGACATATGAGAAACATCGATGATATAGGTGTAGCTTGGAAATTCACATGACTGCATTGTAAGGGGTCAAGATCCCACTGAAGTCCAATGCCACAAAAAGAATAATGTGGCTTGGGTTTAGAAACTTAGAATCCATCTAGTGGGTAGAAAAGTGTTGATATCATCTCTCATAATTCTGTATTTCTATTCACTGTGATTGTCTACTTAACAATCACAGTGAATAGAAATGCGCCTGCATGAAAAAAGAAAATTCCATCCTGGTCTAGAAAAACAGCTACTTTGGGGTATTTTTGTAGTTGTATAAGCTGTAAAAACTCTCTGTGGTATGCCAACCCTGGAGAGAGTAGTGGAGTCCAATTAGCCTTAAAACCAAGCAGAAATGCTGGAACAAAGGAGGATCCTTGCTGTTAATACAGCTTCAGAGTGAGTTTTGGTGGTGGTGGATTTTTCAGAACTTTCTTCCATTATTACAAGTCAGTAATTCAGATTGCAGGTCAAATCAACAACCTTGTCAGGCCAGCATTGGTCATGGACTTCTCCCTGAGCATTCTTGTTCTTGGAGGGCTACAGGATTCATCATGTTCTCTTCTTTAAAATTTACTCTTAAGTCTGTCTACTGCCTTTACACTAATATCTTTACATGGTCTTCACCCTAGTAACCTTTTACACCAATCAGTGCAACACTGGTAAAACCACTTGGTGGTTATACTATGAGCATGTTCAGGCTGAGTTGAACAGCATGAGTAAAAGGAGCTATTCTAGGCCCTGACAGAAACTTTACAACTCAAAAAAATATAGGTATTTGTTATAGGGTGCTGGAGAGAGGGTCAGTTTTATTTAAGCTATAAAGTTTTGCAAATACAAATATTTGATCACCAAACCATACCTAGAAATATTCTCATGGGGCAGTTTGAAGTAGCACTTAATCTAGACTAAAGCCTTTTCAGATATAACTTTCTTTGTTCCTTTTTTTTTTTTTTTTTAAATTTAAAATATTCTGTGGATGTAAAACTCTTACCCAACTTGAAACTCATTTTGCTTGTTTCCTTTGTAAGGATCATTAGTGACTCTCTGTCAATTCTGCAAAATCCCTGAATTTAATTGCTTACATGAATTTTAAATAATCTCAGTAACTTGGCATACAGCTGAAATTAATTCTAATTCTGCTATATTGTTGTCTTAATCCTGGCCTGTGTTCATGGCATGTTTTAAGGTAGTGTTATCTGTGACTATAGTTACTCTGTCTGTCATTAACTAAGATATTAAATAAGCTTGGGCATTAAACAGATCTTATACACTTGCAGAGATTTAGTAATTTGCTCTTGTTGCTGCAGTTTTACTGCTTTCAGCTTTTTTTTTTTTTTTTGATTGTGTGCTGCCAAGACTGAATATGTATGCCTGTATCTTGGGAAAGATTTTTGAGCATCAAAATGCATTTTTTGAGAGCTATTAATACGCTCAGTTAAACTTTTAACTTGTCAACCAATGACAGTGTCCCCTGATTATACTTCAAAATTAACAGACAATGAATAACTCCTCTACTCCAATTAATTCAGCTCTCTAACTCCTGTCACTTATTTTTTAGATATTTAAGCTTGATACAGTCCTTTCTTTCTGTTATTAAGCTGATTGAAACAACTCGCTTTCAAAATACACAGTCCACATATTCTCTGAGTACTTTTTCTCATTATTTACTGATTGGCCATATTTTACTTTGCAAATAGGAACCAGCTCCCAGCCATTTCCCATTGGTAAAAATAAACTGTTGATAATAGTTTAAGACAATTTAGCATAAAATGAGAAGCAAGAATCCTTCAGTCTCTCAGTTAGGGGGAGAAAGCTTGTGCCTTAACTGATTTTGTAGAAGGCCGTGATGGTGTGTCAGACATGCTGCAGCTCCTCCAGGACAGCCAGGGCCTCAGTTTAGCACCTGATGTCTCTCCCTCTGCTGTTTCCCTGCCGACACAGCGCTGGGGTGTCACAGCTGCTGACAATGGCTTCAGCCAGGTCCTGCCAAAGCTCCCAAGGCCTCCAGCAGCCTGAGCTTTCCCACTGCAACCCTGACATAGCAATGAGCTTATTTCCATTAATATTCCCCCAGATCGGTTGGAATTCCACTGGTGTAAATGTTTATGCAGTAGCACCTTGATAATAGTGATTAGGGATGTCATTGGACTTGTCAGAGTACACTAATTTTTATAAAGCCTGCATTATTAGGTGTAGTCTGATAGTGTGCATTCTCCTGGCATGCTGTAGGGAGGGATGCTGCTAACAGGAGCTCGCTGAGTGCCTTTGCTGTTCTTCAGAGATCAAATCAAAGTAGGAATAAGAAAAACAAAAACAAAATCCCTCAATAACCCACACATGGAAAAAGGAAAAAAAAAATTGAATTTGAAATGTGAGAGGTTAACACAGGAGGTTAAAGATAAGTTACAAAAAATAATAAAATTAAAGTTGGCAAGAGTAAATGCTTCATGGCTGTGCCTAAAATGTCCTGGAGGCAGTGTTCTGCAGAGCATGTGGCTGTCATTGCTATCCAGCAATCCAGACTGAGACTTGCAGCGTTTAAAAAGGTTTCAAAAGGTTAATTAGTTTTGTAGAGCTAAAAAAGTGAAGTACCTGCTTAGTGTACAAATACCTGAAGGAGCAAAAAATGCTCAATATTTAAAGAAACACGTAATCTAACCGAGAAAGGCAAAGAACAAATGGCTGGAAGTTAGGTCAGATAAATGTCAACTTGAAATAGTGGGGGGTTTAATTCCATTTGTTTAGGAAAGAGGCTGAACCAACTTTTCTCTGGCAGCTAAGGTTGATCCAGGTGGCAGCAAAAAAGGTTATTGGTGTGTTGGAAGTCATGGAAAAGCCTGAGAACGGTCATGTGTAGGAGTTCGTGCTCGCTCCCCTCAGAAGGTGGTGGGATCAGTAGCTCAAGTGAAGCGCATCTACACCACCACCCACAGCGCGGGCAAAGGCCCCGCACAGCAGGAAAACCATGGCATAGCTCCATCACAGAAACCTGCTGGCATGACTGGCACAGCTGGAGTGCTGCAATGGTGGCCAGAAACCCTGCAGAAGGAATAGGAGAGCTGGCAGGGACGTGCTGCTTGCAGGCTGCCTTGGCACAGCAATCACCAAGTGAGAGTTTGCAATTCTCAGAAAGCGAGGGGGGAGCTCAGCGGAACTGACTCCTTGGACTTGGTCTGTTTAGGAGACTGGCTGACAGAGCCCCTTGAGGGGACAGTCCTGAAGGGCAAAGGAGGCCAGGAAAGCTGGACATTTTCCAAGAAGGAAATTTTAAAGGCACAGGAGCAGGGCAGGCTGTCCCCATGTGCTAAAAGATGAGCCGGTGGGGAAGAACTTGCATGGGAAATCTGTGTGCTCCTGGCTTGGGTGGGTGTACTGGTTTAATAAAGAGTCCTGTTAAATATACAACTAGATGATGAAAATCCTCATATTTATATCATCATACACGTAGCTTAATAGTTGAAATCTTTGTTTTACTGGAGAAGAAGTACTGGGAAATTGTACAGAATTCCAGCAGATTATATTGTAGATGCTGATTTCATTTTATTGACAGTAGTTTTCATACAACAAAATGAATGAAAATATTACTGCCACTGATTTTAATAGGAGCAAAACCAGGCTCCAGATTTTAATTCTTTGTATTTTGCTTTCCTGATTAATACTTCTGTATTTCTGTGCTCTTTGCATTCGTTATTTGCTGTGAGGAAATTGCTCATTTTTATTAGTATGAATTTTCTTTATTAATACTGCACATTCTCAATTGTTTCCTTTATTGGTAAATAGATCCTGGATAATATCTTGCTTTCGACTCATGAAGCTGACTTTCCTACTTAGAAATCAGTTTTATATGCAATTTGTTGTATTGCTCAATGTATAGGTATAATATAAATAAGGAAGCTCTCATACAATATCAGAGAGAAATGAGGCACTGTACAGCTAAGAAATATAGAAGAAAAAATCCAGCTTTCCCTAGTTCAATTTTTCAATCATTCTCCCTCATCAATATAACTATTTTCATGACTGCAGTACACTGAATTCATCCCCAGGCTGTAATATCACAATGTCACTTCTTGAAGTCGATACAGATGGGTAACAGCTCCTGCTAAAAGGGCATCAGTCACACAGCAGGGCAATGTCAAGTGAGGTGTAGCTGGCCAGCAAAGAGAAGATGAGTTATAAGAGAAAGTCTTGGCTCACCCACATGATTATGTATTGAATTTGCAGGCCATGCATATGGTAGATTGCTAGTATTTTTCCATTCTTTATTGCTTGGTATCTGAAGTCTTTCCCATCCATAAACCTCTGAAAAAAATCTTGCGTTTTTTCTTCATTTTTTATCCCTCTTTAAAGATCGATTATTAGCTTAAAGATAGCATAACTAAGTTTTCAATTTTGCACTAGAGGCAGAAAGATTAATAAATAATATGGTTTTAACATTTATGCAGCAGTATTTCTGCTGAGGAGCCCTGTCCCATGTTTGAAGTTTTTTGCTCCAAAGTTGCCAGCATCTATCTTGACTGGAAGGTAACTGGGAGTGATTAGTAAAAGTTTTAGTTGAAAATTATTCTGAATATGGATTTTACAGATGGTATGATTTCAGTTAGTTGCAGGTTCAACCTAATGTGAAGATTTTAGAGAAATTATAACCCTTTTTCCACTGAGAGCTTTCGCAAGGTGCCTTCTCAGTTTGCCTTACACAAAGGATTCTAGGGCATGCTCATTAAGAAGTGATCAGAGTTTTCTGGAACAGCTTGACAAATATTTTTATAATTCTACTGTTTTCTCTATTATGAAGATGATTATCCTCTGAACAATAGGGAAATCACACAATTATCCAAAAGTGCAAGCTGGAAACCAACAGGTTTTCTATGGGAAAAAATCCTGGACATAAAATACTCTTAAAATTAAGTGCAAAAGTGGTATCTGTGTCATACAGCTCTGATTAGGGCATGTGACATTTCTGACGGGAGAAAGAAGATGAGTTTTTAAAAAATAGAAGTGTACTATGACTGACAGATGCACCTTCCAGAAAGAATGATTGAGCCATTGCTGTCTAAATCCCCCAATGTAGCCTCAAAGGATCTTTCCTTCAATAGCTGTTTAGTGTCCTGCTGCTCTCTCTCGTTGTTCAGCAGATGACAAACACTTCCTCTAAGCCCTTGCTGCTCCCTTTGATGTGCTCCTCTTGATTCAGTGTTGGCATTTATGTCACACATTGCCGTTCAAGCAGCCCAGTCCCCAGAGCTGAGGCCTGAATGGCAGCATCATAATAACAGAATTGTGTAGGAGAGGGTGTGTATTATTTTTTAAATTTTAGTTATTAAACTTCATAGATGCAGTCAAAAGAGCGTATCTGCAGTAGCTCTACAACAATTCCTAAACTTTTCCATATTATAATGTTCATTTTCTGTGGTAGAGCAGTGGAGATGAGGGGTTTATTTTTTGATTGTTCAATCGCCTTGCATCAGTGGCTTAATCTTCCTGGTCTGTCTTGCTTTTCTCAGTTCCAGATGTGTATGGCTTATAAAAAAAAAGAGATGTTTTTCAAAAGAGATACTTCCTTAAACAATTTTTTAGCATAAAAATGTCCCAGAGTATTTGTTGCACGCAGGGCTTGGATAATTGGTTTAGCAGGCTGGCATATTACCCTTGTTTGAATGTCTTTTGTAAAAAGGATTTACCAATAAACATGCCAGAAGTCTGACTGATTTTATAGATAGAGACTAAGAAACATTTGGATAGATCTTTATGAGTATGCACTGGTCATCTGCCGTGCGATTTGAAAGTTTTTTTGATAGTAACTTCATGCAAACAAGTCAATACAACATTCTTGACTTCCACTATTAAAAGGGACAGTATTTTCACATACTGGAGTGTTTCTTTTCATAAACTTATATTTTAAAAATACTTTTGTTCTTGGAAAATGAAAACCACACCAAGTCTCTATGCAGTAAATGTTCTAACAGCAAGCTTTTAAATCATACATCTATTTACTGTTTGTTTTTCATAGATCTTTAAAAGCTGCCTTTATATTACACACTGTACTCCATTCTCCTTGAGGGCCAAAGTACTGCAGTGGAATCTGCCCATACAATGGTTTTTTAAGGATTAGAGCTTATATTTTGAATCAGAAAAATGGATTTCCTAGAATATAAATGCTTATTTATGCTACTAGAATAATTTTAGTAGTGCTCAAGATTCAAATCTCTATAATGAGTAAACAACCAAAATAATTAGTCTGAGTAAGATCTGTGAATAAAAATATAGATAAGTCAGTGTATTTCCCGCTTCCAGTTAGATTTTCTAACTGAAAAATTAAAAGATTAAAGATTAAGAAGATTAAAAGAATGCTGAGGTTTTATAGTTACTTTAGAACATTAAATGTACTCAAGAGTTCAAATGAATGAGAGTCTTTTTGAAAGGGTTAAATTTTAATTCTGTCTCAAATATTCTATTTGCAATAACTGAAAGGAATTAGAAGCTTTATACAGGTAAGATTTTAAAATTCAATTAAATAGTTTGGAGTTATGCAATATTTTTTTCAGTTAACAGAAGTAGTTCTGTAAGTTTAAATCATTTTATCTTCCTTGAGAAAGGGTTCAACTTCCAAGAGCAAAATATTAGCATTTTATTTTGCATTGTTCTGTGAAATCTTGCATTCCATTCCTGCTTTCTCTGCAGGTCAGGTTTGTCCTGCCTATCCCTTCTCCTACCACTGTGAGGAATTTATTCTGGGCCCGTTCTCTCCAGAATGCATTCGCTTACACACATGATCATTTACAGACAAGAACCCTAAATTTGACTGCCTGCTTCAGCAATACAGCATCTGTCATTTAAACCATCTTTTTATCCCTTTTTATGAAAATTTTAATGCCAAGAATATAAGCACGCTTCTCTGCTATTTCCATGGAAACCTGAAGAGGGACTTGAAATGAACGCAGTGGAAAACAGAAGTTGGAACAGAAGGCATCTCGGGTTCTCTCTGTGCTTAGGACAGGTTCAGGAGTCACTGGACCAAAATTATTTCCTGTTATAACTGGGTACAAAATTAATTACAGTATTTCTGACCTAGTATTTAAACACTAAGTTGAAAATAGGAAAGCAGTACACAACCCAAAAGCTTTTTCTTTTAATGGATTGAATAGAAAATCAACCTACATTTCCTTAAGAAATCTGACAAATGGACAAGTAATAAGCAACCTTGCAAATAAACAAAATCCCTTCCAGCCTGCAAAAGCTGGTCACTTGGTTAGTTTTCCTCCTTGTTTCCTCTGGTGTAAGTAATTCTCAGAATGTCCCTTTGCTGATTCAATCCTAGATCCATTCATTAAGTGTCCTCCAATCAGACAGGAGTTATTTTACAGAGACAACACTAGAAGTTGATTTGTTGCAAAAGACATCAGGCAGGCTCCCAAGGCTACTGCATTGCTACTTATATAGAGTAAACATTTATAAAGAAAAAAGTTATTCTGACTTCTAGTTCTGTAATGACAGAAAAGATCAAATGTTCAAACAGCTGCTTTTTTTTTTTTTTCCTTCCCTGTTGCTCTATTATTTTGTCCAAGTTGTCATTACTCTACCAGCACTTGCTTTGATTCCCCTTGTGATCCCACAAGAACCAGTTCAAGTGACATGGTAATGNACAAGAACCAGTCCAAGTGACATGGTAATGTTCTTGAAATAACAAATAATGCTGTTTCTATTGTCTCCTGAGAGTAGGAGAGTCCCACGAGACACTTCCTTGTGTAACTCAATTAGTCCCAGCACATCTTGATCTCAGTTATCAATTTCAGCTGGAATTATTAGATGGCAAGTTAAAATAAATAATGTGATGTGCTTAGACGTATGCAATCCCACAGTTTAAGGAAAAACAATCTAATCTACCTGAAATTCACACACACAATGAATAATAAAATTTGGTGATGGATGTACAAAAAGCATAGCCCTATCTTCTAGCACTGCAAATTCCAAGATCATTGTAAAGTACCACAAAAGCTTTTCCCCAGTGTAGGAGAGAAGGAATTTTAGAATAATACAGGAGGACCCATTTAGAAGTAGCCACAGCCAAGATTCTTTATCAGATGCCCGATACCTAGAGACACACTTAAATACATCAAAACAACTCTTACTGTACTAGACTAGTCATGAGAGAGCTGGGGACAGGAGACAATAAATCTACCTTTCTGCAGATGGAAAAATGTGTGGTGATTTAGAAAAAGCAAAATATTCATTTGCAGGGAAAAATATTTTCAGCCATTATTAAAAAAGAAAAACAATTAAGAATTTAATTATTTTAA
>WAAG01036174.1:0-27370 GCA_013390105.1 Tichodroma muraria | reverse complement strand
TTATTTTAACAAGATCTTAATATTTCAGATGGCACAGCCATGGTCTCAGAGGTGCTGGAGTTTTTTCCTAATTCCTTTGCAGGTTTGAATTATTTTAAACTGTGCAAATTTCTGTGCTAATATGAATGGTAAAAACCATTATTATGGAGATCTGATCAGCCTCTAATGGTAAAAAATTATATAAGCACTGTTTCTCATCTGGAATGTAGAAGTCAGAGGAGGAACCAGCACTGGAAGAGTGAGGAGGTTGGAAGTTTAGATTGTGAAGCATTGTGGGTTGAGGATGAGGTGGAGAGGAGTTTAAGTGCTTCGGTGCAATCAAATAATCAAGAGTTAGTAAATGGAGAATGTTGTAACCTTATTTTTTCTGTCTTGTTTGTGTATATTTTGATTCCAACTTTATATTGATGATGGTTTTTTCCCATAGATTTTATGCCTCTTTCAATGAATGCAATGATTTTTCTATGATTAATGGGGGCTCATATGATAAATAAGACTGTCAACTGCAGGAACACAGCCATCATCTCTAGTAGAGGGAGGAAAATGTGAAATGAATGGAACTGAGGCTTACAGGAAAACAGGAAGTTAATATAGCTAAAGCAGTGGAACACTACTGAAAAACTACTTGAACCCAGCATAGATCCATGTTCCTTTTTAGTTCCAAATGTGTTTATTAAATGACAGTTTTCTTAGGTAGTCCTACATTCTTCCTTATTTTTCTCAAAGGAACCTAATTTGACATTCTGTGATTTGATGTGTAGTAGGTCTGATTATTCAGAGCTACACCGGGTACCCCTGATAGCTTGAAAAACCTATTAAACTTTGTTAAATAAATTAATACACGTGCTGAAAACTTATGTTCTAGAAAATTAGATTGGGTGTCTAGAATTACTGGGTTCCTTCTAACTATAATTTCTCATTGTATAGATTGTTTCATTCCCTATTTATAAGTTCCTTTTAACAGCACCTCTTGATCTGACAACATGCTGTGGAAACAAATGTAGTCAATGAAATATTCAGATACAATAATTATAAGCTTGAGAAGAAACCAGTAATTCTGGTTTTTGAGCAGTTCATAAATAGCAAGTCTGTAGTAAAGCACGAATCTATAAATTGAGTTGTGACTCTAAAGACAAATATTGACTAGCACAGGACATTGTCCATCTTGCAATTTGAATGAGACAGAGTTCAGTGAAGAGAAAATGTGTTCCTGTAACCTGAGACCACAATGTCGGGTTGTTTGGGGTTTTCTTAAATACAGTCTTGATCAAAAAAAATTATTTTTACTTCTTTGTCTGTAGCCCAACAGATTAGAATTTCCATTTCAAATATGAGAGGAGCATTTTTTTCAGCATATATCACCATTTCTTTCATTCTTCTCCAATTGTTCTAAAATAACTTCATAGAAATTATCTCTTGAAACTGATTTGATCTGAATCCCAGTAATGTTGCTTAAACCCAGAAGAATTTATTGAAAGTGAAGACAAGATTTGCCATGATGCTAAACATGCTGGTTTTGCACTCTCTGTGCTCTTCTCAGCTTATGCAAAAAAAGCTAAGATCGGACCCAGATTTAGACCCTCTGCTTGAGGCTGCTTTGCAGGTTCCCTTCAGCTTTCCTCCTCTTGCCTTTTCATTCTTGACTCTGAACACTGACCTCTGTGCCCCTCAGAGCCTTTGTTTCTTCCAGGTTAGTGGAAGGCAACCTCAGAACCCCCAGGAAGGGAAGAACTTTGTTAAGAGTTACAGGCAAGGGTGCTAGAAATAACCACTTGCTCCTGCTGCCTTAATCTTGCAACATGGACAGGCTACAAAGGGAATGCAGCTGTTGCTCCCACAAGAGCTCTTGCTGCGCTAAACTCCATAAGCATCCTAACTAAAATATCTTCAAAGGTGCAATAAAACAAGAAGCCAGTGCTCCTGCAAGAATTTCAGCTGCCTAAGCTGTGAGGGCAAAATGCATCCCTCTTCAGATGTCCCACAGTCTGAGAAATGGTCACAGGGTTTGTGGGACTTTTTTTCCCTGCAGCGAATTTCTCAGTGTAAAGGGCCATTTACCTTTTCTGGTGAATAATATGCTGCTTTTATTATTCGGATACTACTGAAGAATGAAACGACTGGCCAACTTTTTCTGGAGAAAACTGGTTCAGCATCAATGTAGACCAGTCTCTTTCTTTCTTTCTTTCTTTGTCTGTTTGTCTGTCTTCCTGTCATTCGAACACTCCAGCACTGGACAATGCAAATTACTAGAGGTCAGTACTTCTAGTGCCAAGGGCCTTTGCCTACCTTTCAATGAGAAACACTCACTGCTTCAAATGATGGTGAAGTGTGTGAAACAAACTTTTTCTAAACTGGGCAAGACTAAAGGGAAGGGCAAAATTGCCTGGGAACTGAAGCGATTTCACATGGGTTACATAAAGGAGAAGTGATTTCACCAACAGGGAAATAAACAACTGACTTCTCCCCAAGGATGGGCTGTTCTGACAGCCGAAACACACAGACCAGCTGTACTAGGTCACAGCCAGCACCTGCAGCAGTCTGTGTCTGACTGTGGGCAACAATGGACACTTAGGAAAAATATAGGAACAGATCAAGCATACACTGATATTTCCTGCAATTTACCCTCCCAGGTAACTGAACAGCAGATTGCATCAGCATCTTTCTGTTTAAGTGCCCTTTTAATTTAATGACTTCTTGAACCCAATTATACTTTTCTGACTTTTACTATTATCATTATGATTCTCTAACATCTCATGACAGAGTTTTACATTTAATTATGCACTGTATGGAAGGAATACTTGTGTGCTGTCAGATAAATGAATTTGATGTTTCTTACTTCTTGCATTGTAAGAAATGGTGAAAAAATCATCTGCTATTCAGCATTTCCATACCATTCATGGTTTTATGAGCTCTGCCATGTTCTCTCTCAGCTATTTCTTTTTTTCAGATTGAAAAGAAGCAGTTTATTTAATCTCATATGATAGTCATTCCATGCTTATGATAATTCTTGCTGGTTTTCTCTGTTTTCTAATGCTACTGTTACAAATGATTCCTCATCTTACATCTTTCATAAAGATCCAGAGGGTCTTGTTTGAAAGCTGGGCTTGAGTGGGTTGAAATGAAACCCTACTTATTTGATAAGCCCTCTTTTCTCTGTATCTGTATGGGTATATTTTCTCTGTATCATATGGGTATTTTCTCCAGAGAAAGGGCATTCAGAGGCACGAGATTTCACAATCTGTCCCCCTGCCATTAGTGCATTACACAAAATTACTGAACACGCTTGTGCATTCTAGTGGCACACTAGTGGGCAAAAGTATTGGAGTCCTTTCATTTTAAAAAAATATTAACTTCTTCTTATGTATGCAATATATTGTTTTCCTTTAATTAAGACAACTGTCAGAGAGCAATATTCACCCTATTAATACCCCTTCCCACCCTGCAATGTATTAGAAAAATGCCTGTTTCAAAGAGGGTGTAATGAAAAGCATTCTTTCTTAACACATGCAGTATAGGCAAAAGCTTGGGTTATGAACAATCCATACAGAAGTTAGGTTAGTCAGTAGCCTGAAACAGTGTATAAACATTTCTCTTTTCACTTGTGTATTCCTGTGTAGTTCTCTTGCAGATTTCGGCACTACCAGAGAGCATCAAAGAACAGAAAACAGTAAACCCTGGGTATTCCACAATGGCCACAACTTCATTTGTTAACAATTTCCTTTTCATCCTGCCTCAACAACAGGATTGTGACTCCATCAAAAGATAGCCCTTGTGCTTGAATTCATCTCTTTGGGAGGCAAAGTTTGAGAGCTGCTCAGAACTGTGTGTGTAAAATTGACATCTTATTTATGCATTCAACTATAAATATGTTTTTACATTGCATGGAATTACAGAAATGTAGGCTGGATGTGATCTCTAAAGGTCTGGACTACTGCCAACAGTAAATCAGGCCATCTATGGCTTTATCAGTTAGTTGAGTGAAAAACCTGTAGGGATGTAGATTTCGCAAAACTCAGCAAATTGTTGCAGAGCTGTGCTAGTCTTCTAGAGAAAATCTAACATCTAATCTGAACTACCCAAACTTCAATTCATGTTCATTGCTGCTTATTCTTTCCTCTAATACTGCCGGGAAGGGTTCTGTGTCACCATTACTTCAAGTAATCATAAGCTGTCACCCTTTGGCCTCCTCCTTGCCAGCCCAAACAAGCCCAGTTCCCTCAGTCTCTCTCCTTGGAGGTCAATGCAGAGTTAAGTCTTCTGGGTAGATGGAGACTGGAAATTAAGAAGAAATTATTACCTGTGAAGGTGGTGAGGCCCCGGCACAGGTTGCCCAGAGAAGCTGTGGATGCCCTGTTCCTCGAAGTGTCCCAAGGCCAGGCTAGATGGGGCTCTGAGCCACCTGGTCTGGCAGAACGTGTCCCTGCCATGGCAGCAGCATTAGATGCTGATGATCTTAAAGGTCCTTTCAACTTAAACCATTCTGTGATTCTATGAATGTCTAGACACAGAAGGCTGACAGTAAGCTTAAGGTTCTCAAACAAGGACAGCTAAAGTCCTGGACCACTTTATGTGTAAAACTATGCAATATTTCAGCTATGTGGAATATGTGCTTGAAAGGCTCCTTTTGCCCTTGAGCTAAGCAAGCAATCTAAAGATCTGGAAGAAAACAAAACCAAAAAACCCACCCCACTTGAAAACACTAAATAAGTGTTGAAAGCAAATGAAATATATTACCAGGAATAGAAAATCTGCACTCTATTGCCATATAAAAAGCTCAGTCTAAGGATAAAAGACCCAGGTATTTACAACTGAAACATGGCTGTTAATGATACTTTGAATAAATTTTCAGGAACTGTGACATTTTAAATGAATATGCTTTTATTAAGAATATGTTTTTAAGCTAGATTTTTGCTAACCTCCATAAATATGCAGTTTGCCTGGGATACTGTACAATGCTTAGAAAACTCCAACCCCCAAAGCAAACATAGGTATTATATGCTGCAAACTTGCTTCTTAGAACTACATAAAGGTCCTAATTTGTACTCAGGAAATCTTAATTTTCTGGCACTGTGAAAGACCCTGGAGATTTATTTTTATATTCCCTTTACAAGATGTTTGCCCTCTTAGTACTGCTTGTGCCTCAAAACGATTCACAGAGAAGCAGAGCACCTGCACTCATAACACAGCAGCCAGAGGCTTCTCCAGCATGAAACTTTGCTGACCTTGAGGCAGTAAAAGCAGAGTGTTAACAGTTGTTTGCTGAGCAACTGAAACACAGCAAGCCCTCCCTTAAGCAGAAAACCCAAGCTCCCTGCCCGTTTCATGATTCTCTTGGGTACTTTTACTGCAGCCCTGGCAGCACAGCCCTGGCTGGGCACTATCTGGGAGATGTGTTAGTTTTAATATGCTGGCCCACTGGGACATTAAGTTTCTTTTGTCAGCTGCAGCAGCATTACTTTTGCCAATCTATCCCTATTACTGCTTCCCAAAAATGTTGACTTGTGTGGCTGTTCTGTCAGGCACAGGACCAATATTGACTGCCCTATATTTCTATTCTCTTGAACATACCTTTTTCTAGAACTTTCCTCTGGACTTGTAATTCTCTTATGGGTAGTGATAAATATAACACCTATCACATGTCCATTTTGTGACTTCTAAATATAGCTTTCCTGTACTTCAGCTTACTTAAAATATATGTATAGCCAGTCACAAGCAATAAATTAATCTTTGAGTATTTCTCCATTTCTATTTTGCCCCTTTTCTTGTTTGTGGAACAACCTTTAATACCCTGGCCAGACATACAGGAGTAGCCTTTATCTGGATCTTCTAGCATTTCTAGAGAATGATGAATGTCTCACCCTTTCTAATCCTTGAACTCAGTAATCTTTTCCACTGTTCTTACAAGTTTTCTCTGTATACTTTCTTTAAATTCCCTTTAATATATAGGTCCTAGCAGATGCACCTGTTGTCCTGCTCCTTTGCTTGGAAATCCCCTGGCTCAAAATCTAATCCTCCAGTCAGGAAATTTAATCAAACTTCTTCCTCAGCTCAGTTTCCTTTACTGCAACCATAGCTTGGTGTCAGACTGTATTTAGTAGGATTAACAAATCTGCATTGCTCCTGACCTAGGAATATAAAATAGTTTTGATAGATACTGTCAAAGATTGCTTTACCCTGGCCTGTCACTGGCACATGTACTACCTGTATGTAACTACATACCAATGTTTAACTGAGCATGCACTCCTAAGATGTGACTTCCTGTTTCACTGCAGGCCTGAGAAGTTTCAGGGATCAATTTTCAAAGACAAATGTTCAGGACTCTGTTAAAGCAATACTCCCAATTAAATCTGCTTTGTCTGGTTTAGTCCACAGTAAGCTTTAGTAACACTGCAGGGTTTTCTCAGTCACAGAGAACATACATGATAAAACATTCATAATGTTGTTCATTGTCGTCCTATACAATAGTCAAGCCTAAAGGTCCTCTTGTAATTCTCATTCACGCTGCCAGATTCAGTTATCATCTACAGAGTTCTATGTAAAGACAATAGCAATATTCAACAGGAAACCATCATGGGAGATAGTATGCTGCACTACCACTTTATAAGCATTATTTTCCCTTGCTTCTCTGAAAAAGAGCTATAAAATACTGACTACTGCCTCCTCTACCAGTTCTGCATTTGCATGTACAAACTGTAAGTATGAACAGCAGGACATTATCTTTAAAAATAAAGAAGAATTAATTTGGCTTTACATTAATTACCTTACAAATTTTGTTTGCTAATATATAATTTCCTCCTGATTTTAGAATGAATCTGGTTTAAAAATCTCAGACTTTTTTCATGCTTAATAAATTCTTTTGCCCTCACAATATAAATAGATATCTTACTATCAAAATCACACAAGATTTCTTCAGGGCTCCACTTCACAATATATGTCTCTCAGCCTTCTGTAAGCTCATTTCATAGCAGAGATTCAATATTCCTACAATATAAAAACTTCTACCATCGTTTTCGATTTCCCTTCATTGTGGTGGCATAAACAAACACACTATGTTAGATTTTCACCTTTCTACACTTCACAGTCCTCATATATGCAGGACACTGAAAGGCATTTTGGTGGGAAGGACATAAATAGATGGCATGTGCATGTATGTATCTGTATGATAGGTGCTATATTGACATAGCTGCTTTTAATTTTCCTGAGCTCCTTCCTGTTTTGCTTACGATGTGATTGGTCAGGATTTCCTGCAGTGGTTTTAGACCAAGGTAACAAAGTGTTTGGGTGATGGGATAATGAGTTTCTGCTGGCAGAATAAGTTAAGCTGCTAAGTGACTTAAGAACACTTCTTAGTGAATTCACAGAGGGGCTTATTCTTCTATGTCACCTCTTCTAATTTTGACAGTTTAGAATTCCAACATTTTTCAGGAAAACTCTGGGCTCCTAGAATTGGGAAGAAAAGGTTTGGAAACCAAAACAATTTTGTCTAGTCAAATGCTTATTGCTTTCCCTCATCCTTTCTGGGAGATGCCAAGGCTGGAAACAGGTATATACAGGACAACCCAGGTAAAGTGTTTTATCCTGGTTTAATTCTACCTCAATGGGGTTCTTAATTTCTTTGATGGGTGTTGGATTAAGTCTATTTACTTCTCTCCAACAGATAGTTTCTTCTTTTTGATTTTTAGATGAAAGAAATTTTTAAAAACTCAGTAAATTATCATAATTTTTCCCATGTAGTCCAACAGCCACCTGAGCATGTACATTCTTGTAGAAGTCCTCTTCCTTTGAACAAAAGATGAATCATACAATAGTTTTTTGTATGCCTCTCTTATCCAGCACTCAGCCAGGACTGCCTGACTGCTACACAGGAAGGACATTTCAACTAGCACTCATTGCAGTCTTTTTTACAAGAGTGTCTCTTTGTATTTATCCAAGCTATCCCTTGTTTTCTGTATTTTTGTGAAATTCTGCTTTCCCTCTGCCTTTATTCAAGCATAGTTTGAATTCCTGAACTGCTTTGACTACGAGTGTTCCTGGGCAATGGTATTTCCTTCTTTATTTTGTAGACTGTCCTTATTTCAGAATGGATTCAATTTTTTTTGGTCTATTAACCTTAAGGAAAAACATCCAACTGATTCAATTACATTTTCACCCCACTACTCCTTCTTCAAATACTTTAGCTTCATCTGCTTTCTTCAGAAGACCTTAAGTCATGGATCTCTAAAGAAGATATTTGAAACTGAGTTTCATGCCATTTTGTGAGATAGCTCATAGCTACCAGCATATGCTAAATGTCAGCCACTATTGCAAGGGAAGCCTCTACAGGAAAATGGCAACAGCTTCCACTGGTTATTTTTCTGACATTTAAAGATTTTCTAACTTTTCTGGAAAGCAAATATTACTATTCCTGCACAAATTTTATTCATTTTTATTTATGGCTTACACAAGATAAATTTTACTTGGTTAGTTAAGGTTTTCAAATCCCCAAGTGCCTACGAGTTTTAAAATAATGATGATAAAAGAGAAATGACTGAAAGATGAAGTTCTTAAGCTTTTAATACAAATGACAGTTAATTCCCTTATTTGTGATAGTTTCTCTCTTCATAATTTTCCATTTTTAATTTCAAAGCTCTCCCAGCTGTGACTAGAAAGCTTTAAAGTGAAAGCTGTAAGGAGATACTTCATTACAATTTGGCTCCATTTACCGGCTCTGTTCTTTTAATTACTTGCTATCTTGATAACTGGGTCTTCCCTTTTCAAAACGCTGACTTGTTCAGAACTCTCTCCTGCTAAGCATACCTCTGCTGTTCCAGAGGATGACCAGGGATGTTTGTGCGTCTGCAAAGTCTTGGAAGCACAGAAGCAGCCATCTGTTCCTTAGCATGTTCTTTCCCTTAAGCAACCAATTCCTTGTTCTTATGCTCAGAGAAGAATTTGCAATTAGCCCCCAACAAGGCCATCTGGGTAAGGCATTGGCATTATCTTGCTTATACCCCAGCTTGCGTGTAATTATAAAATTACAGCAGCACTTTTTTTTCTAACCACCTGGCTACATACTCACTTCAGGATTCCAGAACTGGAAAAGACACTGCAGAGAAGAATGCTTATCATTATTTTACTATGTTTTATTACATCTTTGGGAGTCATACAACAATTTATTCTATTTTTATTATAATAAGCCATAACCCTCTCAAGTTCACTTTCCCTGTGATAAGTAAAGTAGTTTTACAATATTGTCAAAAGCAGAAATCACCCTGTTATGCTGGGAGTATATGAGTGCATATACCGTGTATTTTTAGTGCCAGCGTTGACCTTAGAACTGTGGATATATCACTTCTTAAGATATGGCAAGAAATCATGTGAGATGAGGAGGTGGAGCAGTACTGGGGAAAAGGACTCAGGGGTGCTGGTGGATGAGGCTGTCCCTGCCCTGCCCGTGTGTGCTGGGACCCAGAAAGCTCCCTGTGCTGGGCTGAGCCCCCAGCCTGGGCAGCAGGGGAGGGGGGGATTCTGTCCCTCTGCCCCACTCAGGTGAGAACCCGCCTGCAGACCTGCTTGGAGCACCTCTCCTATAAGGAAAGGCTGAGAAAATTTGGATTGTTCAGTCTGGAGAAGACAAGGATTAGGGGTGACCTCATTGTGGCCTTCCAGTACATGAAAGGTACCTAGAAGAAAGATGGAGGGAGACTAAATACAAGAGCCTGCAGTGACAGGACAAGGGAGAATGGCTTCAGACTGAAGGACAGTAGATTCAGATTAGGTGTTAATAAGCAACTCTTCCCTGTGAGAGTGGTGAGACACTGGTACAGGTAGCCCAGAGAATCTTTGGATGCCCCATCCCTGGAAGTGTTCAAGGCCAGGCTGGGCAAGAGTGGAGGGTGTCCATGGGCATGTCAGGAGATTTGGAGCTAGATGGTATTTAGGGTCCCTTCCAGCCCAAACCACTGTATGACTGTAAGATTTGAAGACTTGGGTTTTCCTTTCTGATGCATTTCCTCATTGTTCAGTGATATATTTTCCTTTTTTGGCTATTAAAATCATGACCTGGATTATGGGAGGTCCATTTCTCAAGGTATATCACACATCTATACCATGCAACCACAGCCTAGCACTGGCATAATACCACCTGCATCTTTGTTGGAAATGATTCTTGGTTGTCTTACTTGCTTTTTAACTAAAATAAATTGTATTCAGTTTAGTCAAGGATATTAGGACTTTCAGCTACTGAGCCAACATTATAATATTACATTGAAGAAGAAATTTCTTAGGTGTCAAGATCAACAATTTTTAGGTGTCATGATTGACTAGTATTTTCTTTACATCACACAAGAGATCACCAAGTTTATAATAATTTAAAACTGTCCTCTTGTACATGTTCATAACATCTCCCAAATGGAAGGGGTTTAACTCTCTACTTTTGTCCTTGGATTACAGATTCCAGTGGAGGATTTGGTAGTAGAAGGACAGTGTTATGATTCACTACAAAATACAATAATGAACACAAACCTCTTAAAATGCAATATCCCGTTGGTATGATTGTTCTGAGAGTTGGCTAAAATCCATATTAGCTCTAAATTTTTTTTTTTATATTATTAGTAGCAAAAGCATTTTGACTGAGATAAAATTTTCTTTCTTGCTTATTATCAGCTACAAAATCAGGAAAGGAAATATTGAGTATTTGAAAACAGATCTATGCTGTTTTAGGGGATTATCTGTTGTCAGTATTTGCATTGTGAAAAGAAATGCTCACACGTATTTTTAAAGCTATGTTCTTACACCTATAAATCTGTCTACATGTAAAGTAGGCTGGAGTGTCAGATGACCCCACCTTACAATAGAAAGAAGTAAACAAACAGCCCCCAAATCAGAACTGTCTGACCGAGCTTGTGTTTCAGCCTGCCTCAAGAGGCTCGTGAGTCAGCTCTGCCCCTGGCTGCCGAGGCAGTGCCAGCCTTCCCAGCGCTCCCCGGGGCTTTGGGAATGACCGGGAACTGCCACCAGCCTTGGGTTTCACTGTAAACACAGAGCTAAATCAGTGCTTCATGGAACTTGGAGAACGCAGCATGCAATTCTGGCCAAGTCAGTGCAAAAGGAAAGGAGTAATAACACACAGTGAGGGAAGTAAAAGAGGTAATTTGAAAAGCTTATGTAAACCAGTCTGCTCCTATTTCAGCAACTATGCATTTTTAAGAGGCAATTTTTTCAGTGTACAGCTTTACTGTAACAATAATGATCAAAACTGTTGCAGATTTCCTTTGAAATGATAACAATACATTTTGTTTCCAAATAAAACAAAATTAAAAGCAAATTTTAAATAAATTATATTTTCATATTAATTTTTGTGTAATAAACAGTACATGATTATTCTCTCTTCCTCTCACCAGGTGACTCTAGTGAAGTCAAGGGAGATGCACTGGACACAACTGATACAAATTTTAGAAGAATTAGGCCCAAAATACTTTATTTCTATTAAAAGCCAAAGTCATCCTGTTGCCTCCACTGTTTGTTCCTTCCAAACTGGAGAACTGGCCAGAATACTTCACAGTTAAACAACAACAAAAATGCCCAGACTGATTATTTTCATCCCCTCTGAACACAAGCCTGAAAAATGGAACACATACGTATTTGCAAATAGTCTTGTAAACCAAATATACCCTTGGTTTTTGATATCCCAAATCCCTACTGTTCACTTACCCTGGATCACTCCCATGACTCATGATGTATGCATAACATTTTCTGAAATCTAAACATGCTGGAAAAACATTGACCTTGCCAAAAATGCCTGATTAATACATCTTCTGTATCTACTTTTGAGAATACTTGAGTGATATTTCTTTTAATAATCTAGAATATTTTCTATTCAAAACATTACATCTATTTACACCTATTTATAGGTGTAAACCAAGCAATAAGCACAGCCTCTCAAAAGCCTGGTACCATGGACAGCTCCAGCTGCATCAGTGTGAGTGTCACAGGGGTGGCAGTACCTCAGGAACACTCAAGACAGCCGCTGATTTTTAACAGACCTCTCTTCTTTCAGTCTATAGCAGCACTGGATTTTAATTTCCAAATATAATTGTGGTGGTCATGCTCAATTGTTCATAAATGGAGTTTACCTGCTCAGGGCAGCAGAAGGAGCTGTGAGTTTTCCACAGTTCTGCTGAAACACTACTGCTGACACTGTTGTTTCCTCTCCTACAGAGTCGAATGGCAGAAAGTTTGCGTCTGTTTGATTCCATCTGCAACAACAACTGGTTTATCAACACTTCCCTCATCCTTTTTTTGAATAAGAAAGATCTGCTGGCAGAAAAAATCCGACGTATCCCCTTGACAGTCTGCTTTCCTGAATACAAAGGCCAAAACACTTACGAGGAGGCAGCAGTCTACATCCAACGCCAGTTTGAGGACTTGAATCGCAACAAGGAGACCAAGGAGATCTACTCACACTTCACCTGTGCCACTGATACCAGTAACATACAATTTGTGTTTGATGCAGTGACAGATGTCATCATTCAGAACAATCTCAAATACATTGGCCTCTGCTAAGAATCCTTGGGTTTAAATCTGTTTTCCTGGAGTGATAAAAAAGGGGCTAACCTCTTCTAGTGGAAAAAAACTGGGCAATGCTTAATAGCCCAAGGAGAGAAAAGGGAAAATCTGATATATGAACACAGTTCCTCTTATGCCCCCTTAACCTGCTACATCACTTTCCCCAGATATATGTTCTGGAGAGTGAGTGCCTCCTCTCCAAGAAAACCAAACATCCTCAGTGAAAAAAAACCCCAACCAAAACCTCAAAAACCCTAAACAAAAACAAAAAAAGAGATTGAGGCCTAAATCTGTGGCGATGTTTCACCACAGTCACTGCACTTTTATTCCATTTGTTTCATTCCATTTCCTACAGTGGGAGTGTTACCATGTTCTGTGTAAGAAATGACTCTTCATCCAATTGTCCTAAAATTTTATTGACATAAAAATATAAATCTGGTGAATGACAGATGAACTTGTTTGCAGGGTGTGGAGCAGAATGCTTGTGTTGGGGAGAAAAGCAAGTTCAAACCAGAAGCTATTGAATGAGACAGTTTAAGCAAAATACTACTTAAATTTGTAGAGAGTGGGCATGCACCCACAATATTGGTATCCACAGTCAAGAGTATGTACACATCCATCATGTATGCACATGCACATGAGTCTCAGCATATACTATGTACACACTTCTGCTTTACTTTACTGTTTCTCATGGACACCTTGCCTATTAAAGGAATTGTTGGTGCGCAACTGTTTTGTGATTTCCAAACTGATTAGCAGCTCTTTCTGCTCTTTATGGCTTCAAATATGCAGCAAAACTACATGAAATGAATCTTTGAATAGGCCAAATTAAGGTCGGTGTTTCTTCTACTGATAAGGAGTTTTATACATCAAAACAGTCTTCTTTTACATCCTTTTTTGCCAAATCTTGTGGTGTTTCATGAAAAACCAAATTATATTTAAGAAGTAGGTTAGTGTTCCTTTTTTAATAAAGATTAAAAAAATAAATCACAAAGCAATTTTTTTAATTATTGTTGTAGTGTCTGGATTGCTGAATGTGAAAGTTGCCAACGGACAATTCTGTTCCACTGCTCCAAATACCTTCTGGGTATTGTAATATTGTAACAGGTTTCCCAAGAAGCAGGAGTCTGTGACAGGAGATTGTGTAGTGTATAGCCTCCAAAGTCTTTTTTTTTGTTGGTTTTTAAAATTATTTTTAAAATGTGATGTGTTATTAGAAGGCTAAAGATGAGCGATATGAACAATAACTAAATGTCTTGATATTTCAATTTAACAATTTAAATTATTTACAGTTTAGTGAAGTTAAGGAAACTGAAGAGATGCAATCCTCAGCTCCAGGTTTCATCTCATGAAGAAACACTACTGGATGGAGTAACATTCCGGCAAAAGTATGAATGCATAAGAAGCTCTGTGGGACTATACTGGAAAATCTCATGTGGATTATATAGACCTAAGTCTTTGGTCAGTTGGTTCTTTCCCCTGCCATAGAAAAGACTTCTTAAAGACTTCAGTGTAAAGTTGGTGTGTAAATATATGTTTGATAACTGTAAAGCACATACGTACACAGAGACACAGACACACATGCACACTGGAAAATCACCTTCTACTTTTGTTCCCCTTATGTACTATGATTAGTGCAAGAAATCTCAGCCAAGGGCTCTAAGAAAATTAAAACAAAATGGTTAATAACATCAACATTTAAATTGTCCACTTCAAAAATAAATAATTCAAATGATACTGAACGTGTCTATAGTGTGTTCATTAAGTAGTGTTACGACAGTTACTTAATTGGATAACGTTTGTGAAGTTTTCTTCTAATCTGTCTAATTTTGAACAAGATATTTTATCCCTGTACTGAAGACATGGGGTCCCCTTAAGCATTCCCTGCCAACTGTTACATCTGAAGAGTAGAGGCAAAAGAGCAAATGAGGCTGTGCCTTCAAGGTATAAAAGGTCTGTCACGGCACACAGAGAGTTTTTATGTCTCTGTTGTAGTGAGGAGGGAGGTTACTGCTTGGGATATTTGCACTCAGGCTGCTTGGCTTGGCAAGTTTACTAAAATCTTTATACAGAAATTGCTANCATTTACCAGGGAAATTGTGCAGTATTTCTAGTCTAATTTGCTTTTTACATGTAATATCCAATTATTAGAACCAATTATTCTTTGCTAATTTGCTTTTTACATGTAATATTCCAATTATTAGAATATAATATCCAATTATTATTCTAATAATTATTAGTTGAATTGTGGAAAAGGTGGGAAGTGAGTCAGGGCTCCCTTTTCCAATGAATGGTCTATTAGACATTGTGTCTCCTTCACATCTTTCTTTCATCGGACTGTGGCCATTTCAGATTAGTGAAAGAAGTGACAAGAAAGCACCAGCATTCATTACAGCATAGCTTTGAGGTAAGAAAGCTGGATAAAACCAAAAGTGTAGTCAATTCTCAAGAGGGCAACAGACACTTTATACAAAAAACCAAATCTTTATTCAACTTAGAAGGTCTTTCTACCATAAGTATTAGAGACAACGAAGTGGAAAACCTAGGATATTTTAACAAAGGCCCATGGGAATTTCTAAAGGAAAGCAGCCAGTCCCATTCCTCATTGAGTGAAAGCTATCTTGGAAAGGAGAAAAGAAAGTGAAGCACCACCTGTGCTCCTACTTGACTTAAAATCAGAGGTATGGAGAGGAACAAAGAAGTAAATAATTATGTCTTATGCCTGTTGGCTGAAGACAGGTGTTGAAATTAAATCCCTTGACTCTTAGTCATCCACCTGGATAAATCATGCAATTAAATTTGCATCTATTTTTTCAGTTCTCAGGTTTATCAGTGATGCAGTGCACTGCCACCTGAAAGAGCTGCATTAATACAGCTGGGATTTCACTTCACCTGGGCAACAATGACATTCACAGAAGAGATGTCCCATCTGCTGCAGTAGGAATGCCATCTGTCCTTTCAACATTTGTTGCACTCCATACAGCAAAACAAGTTTTGAAGGGAAAAAGGTATCCTTAAAGAGTCCTTATCCACACATTCAATTGGTGATGATTTTTCAAGGGTGAAAAAGTGGAGACACTAAGAGTCAGCAGAGTGTAGGAGAAATATTATCTCTTGGGCTCTTCCCATATAGAGGTTCTGGCAAGCTTAAAAATCCATTGCCCCATCCATTCCACCTCAATATTCACCTAAAAGGATTAAGTACCCATAAATGACAGGATAGGTAATGGGTAAGAATTATTAAACCTTTCCAGTGTTAACCATATCAAAAAGAAAGATATTTTTTCCTAGAACTATTTTTGCAGTTGCTATTTCCAACGTCATTTATCATTGCATAACGTCCTTTCACTAACATTATCAAATATTATATATGTCAACTAATTGTTTTTACAAAGAGAGGAAGTTTTGCTATTAACTTCTTTAATTTCCTAATTTTCTCCTCCTGCTGGCCCTTCTCCCTCTTCTATCCTCTACTGAACACATACATCTATCTATTTTTGTCTTTCTTCTGCCCATTAATTCTTTTCACTAAGTTGTTGTTTCTTCTCGAAATGTTACTCCTCAGTGTTCTCCCAGTCTTTGGGCATTCTCCCACCTTTTGGTTTTTAACTATCCCACAGTTCCTGGAAGATACTGGTACACATCCTTAAATTTAGGAATCAAAAATACTCTGTAAGTGGATGTGTTCAAAATAACCATGTTTTCCTAAATTACTCCTGTTTGGAGAAAGACCAGGTGGCCTGGCATAGAGCTAGCTGGAGTCACTGACCACTTCCCAATTAAAGCAGCTACACTTCATGCCAAGGGCATGCCATGTACAGCTTCTGCTCCTTTTCGTCCAGCACAGAACACACTGCTTTATTGGCCCTGCAAATTACCTCAGCTCTAGAGAACAGCACAAATCGAGCTGTGGAGTGCTGCAGTAGTTGCTGACCTCCTCCACCTGATCCAAGGTACATCCTATGTCATTATCTGGATGTGAGGTGTAGAAGTGAATGCAAAGAGAAAGACAATTTCTTGGCTAGCTGAAAAGGGCTGAATTACCAAGCAGAGACTATTTCCATATCTGTAATATGTCAAATGAATTATTTCAGGCCTTGTGACTCTTACTATTTATTGAAAAATATTTGTGGTTATCCCTGATACTTCCCCGCATTGTCTCATAGCAAAAAGTTTTCACCTTTTCGTTTTTCTTGTAAGTAGCCCTCCATATGTGAGCCCATCCTACACTGACAAAATTCTGCTCCAGGATTTATCTTCCAGCCCTTAAATACAG
This sequence comes from Tichodroma muraria, assembly GCA_013390105.1. Taxonomy (NCBI): domain Eukaryota; kingdom Metazoa; phylum Chordata; class Aves; order Passeriformes; family Sittidae; genus Tichodroma; species Tichodroma muraria. The sequence goes on along the minus strand of WAAG01036174.1, from coordinate 10,548 downwards.
GCATGAATATTTTTATAGACACATTACATTTTTATCTAAATAAACAGAATACATGACACAAAAAACCACCTTTTCCAAGAGTAATTACTCAGAGCTGCTTTTACAGACTTTTCCATACTGATGTTCACAAAGTTGTTTAGCCCAACACATTAATATCCTTCATAGGAACAGAATTATTGAAGATTTTAAAAAGGATTGTTCACAGGTAAAAATACATCTTTAGATGTTTTAGAATTCATGTACAGTTAGCATTCATTTAATTATTTTTAAGCATCAGTAATGAAACTGAATTTCTCAGACAATATACTTTGCTGTAAATTTAAGCAGTATGGCTTTTTAACTGATAATGTCTACTGAAATTTTAATTCTAAAATTGTAATTTTGATCAACTGGAAGAGAAGTTTAAGACTAATATTCAGGTTAGAACACTTTTGAGGCTAATGCACTGTGTGAACAGCTGATCCGCACCTTGAACAGAAGGGACAAAGTGAAATTTTGATGCAAGATTCCGAAATATCCATTCAAGCATGCAGTGCACAGTGTCTTGAGCAGGTAGCTTTAACTTGCATAAGACCTAAGAAAGTTAACTAAGGAAAACTAAGATAAGCAAAAATGGATACGATACTGTTTTTAAATATGAGTTTCAAGGGAAACGGAATAAATTATATCTGGAGCATAGGTGAATTTACCTGATTTCCTCTCTGCGTTGTCTACTTGAATACTTAACTGCTTAAAACCTCCTACCTTCAGGTAATATTGCCAGCATGTGAAAAATCTGATGGGTGTTCTTCCGACAGATATCTACTGGATCATCGAGGAGCCCAGTGAGGGCAGAAATTACTCCACTTCGGATTAGCCCTTCCCTAAAAACAACAGTGGAGGACAGATTTAACACAACATTGTATATATTTGAGATATTTAATCTTAATTGCTCTTTTTTATGCTGCATCTGTCTGACAAAACTTAGGAACTCTGTTCTTATTTCTCACTGCAACATCACTTCCACATGGTTCAGTAAACTTTGGAATTGCACCTACCTGCCAATACTGTGCAGAGCCATTATAGAGAGAACTTCTGTTGTTTTTTGCCGGACAGTTTGGTCTTGATGCACCAGCAAAGTCTTCAAGCTATCCAAGAATCCTATGAGACATCAGAGTCCATTTTAACATTTCTTACCTCCAGCATTAATTTGAAATAGCAATATTCATAATTTATCTCACAATTTGAAGTGGCTCAGAATTTTCAGCTTGTCCTGACAGTGAAATTCTCATTGTCATTTCTCTAGGAAGGAAGAAACTTTCAAATTTCACGGCCTACTGCCAAAAATTTCATGCTACAAACAAACTCCTGACTCCTTATCAAGTTAAATCCTAATCCTGCAAATATAAAGTGACATAACTCTAAAAATAAGTCACTAGAGCTACTGATGTCTTTAGAAAAGCATGTTTTTGCAGGATTGACACTTGTCTTTTTTGAACAGAAATAAATGTGTTGAACCTTTAATGATTGTGTTTGCACATACGGCACCGACCAAAGCCAAAAAACCTAACAACCCCAAACTAGCAGCAATCTCACATTGTTTTGGCAATCAAACTGTTCATCAAACACTAACTTAATGAATTTTGAGCATGATTAGTCTCTTTTATGACAGGAAAAAAATAGAAAGGAAGTAAATGGAGAAAAAAGCAGTAGCAAACAAGGATTTTTTCCTGTGTTACATAATGAGCTATGTAGATACACCACAAACTGCTAAAACTGCAAAAATAAGCTTGTGGTTATGGGTTTTTCCCCCCCAAAAAATCAAAACTCAGGATTCTTCCAGGCTTTTGGAGTAAGTGGTGGCCAGATGTAGTCCTGATGAGTATGAAAATATTGGTTATATTCCTTTCTCTAATTTCTCATTAAGTGCCAGGCAAGTGGGTGATGATGGTGATGGGGTTCTAACTTGGAACTAATTGTTTGGGGTTTTTATTAGCCTATGTTAGGAATTAGCTAAAATCAGAATAAAATCTGGGGACATGGTTTAGTGTTGATCATGGCAAGGCAGAATTAACAGTTTAACTGGATTACCTTAGAGGTCTTTCCCAACCTTAACAACTCTGTGATTCTATGGAAAGAAAGATTCTGCACTACTTTTGTATTTAGGGATTGGTGGAACTTACAGTGAGCCACTGATGAATCCTAAAGTGATGATAATTCTTATAATAACTGTCATGTATACGGTATTGTAATATTCTTTACCTTTCAAAGGTAAAATGAACAGGACATTTTTCCTGGGCATTTTGCGTCATCAAAGATATTGTAAGGGAAAAGTAATGGACGAAAGTAAAGTGGGGTTTCCCCCTCAGCCTGCTCCCTTGTGTCAGAGCTAGTGAGAACAGTTCACTTACCTAATGCTACTGCCTGGTAGACTTTTTCTGGATCGTGGACCAGATCGCAGAGAGCCATCAGCGCCCGCTGCTGCGTCAGCAGCTCAGGAGACTTCAACTCCTCGTTCAGTTTAGGAAGGGCCCTCCTCCCAAAGGCCAGGGCAGCTTTCGTGGGGTCTATATCAGGGGGGAGGTAGGCTGAGATACGAGGTTGTGCCATCCCAAATCTTCCTGAGAAAGATTCTCCCAATCCCTAAAAATACTCCAAAATGGCTGTACTTGGTGACTGAGCAGATAATGTACCATAAAAACACCTACTGACTTTAAACAGTGCTCTGTGTCCCCAGGGAACTCTTTTAGCAAACATACACCGTCAGGAAGCTGGGAAAGAGGCTGGAATCATGCATCATCAGCACTAATGTGTGTTCATCTGCTGAATTGTCTTAATCTCGTTTAATTCTCACTCAACACTGTAAAGAAAAGAGAGAGAAAGCTCAAAGTTTCAAGGAAGGATGTTAAAATTGATAGAGGGAATGCTTTTTAAAGGGTTCAAGTGAAGCAGTCCAATGCCCCAAATAGGAGGGGGGCTCAAAATAATAAAATTAAAGCAAAGGAAAACGGAATAGCTCTTTTTTCCCACAGGAAAAAAGCATTTTAAAAAGGGTTCTGTTTAAAACCTGCCCTCAGAATTTGGTAACGTTTGATACGAGAGGGCTGCCTCCCCCCCCCCTCCCCCCCTTTCCCTCAGTACGGAAAGCGCCGCAGCCGATTGAACACTGCGACCTCCAATATTGAAAACTGCTAACAACAAAACCAAAACCAAAAGTTAAAATAGCCTCTACACAACTCCACTTCTCCCTTCAAAGGAAACGAAATAGACTAAATAATCGAAGGCGCCGTGTGCCATTACCGAGCCCCTGGCGCCCGCCCCTCAGCGCCGGCCGGCCCTCAGCGCGCGCGTGCCCTGGTTGCCACAGCGCCCGCTCTTTGCGTACGCGCCTCTTCGTGAATAGCGACTAACGCCGCCGAGCCCCGGGTCCGGCCCTGCATCACCAGGGTGTGACAGTGCCCGCGCTGAGGGAGTTACGTCAATGGCGTAGTTGGCAGAGGGGCGCGGGGCGGGCGGGGGCTGGGGCGCGGCCGCTGAGGGGACCCGTGAGGGGACGGGGATGTCGCCGTGAGGTCCCGGCGTGGCGGCCGTTCTACCTCGTTTCTCTGCTGAAGTGTGGAGTCTCTCTCCTCGCCCCCTGTTTTCAAAGTAATTTTACTTGAACAATATCGAGGAAAATTCAGAACGAACAAAATGGTGGTCGAGTTAAGGGCAGAAATACAGCAGGCGAGTGCCTTGGGGTATAAGGGCTGAAGGGAGTGCAGTAGTTTTGGACTAGGTTTTCTTATCTAATCTCCAGAATGTCACTATGAACAGCTAGAATGTGTAGCAAGGGATTCCATTATTACTTAGTTTCACATACCTGTATAGAGGAGGGTACACGGGAAGAACGGATCATTGCAATGTTGTGGCACAATTTAGGGGTGTTCTGGATTGTCAGAAGTTATCTGGCATCAGGAAAAAACTCTGAACAGCTTGTGCTATAAAGGGATAGTGCAGATAGTGAAGTCGTTTTTTATTATGTCTGAGTAACAATTGTAATAATGAAAGTTCTTAAAAAGGATTTTACAAATCCAAAGTAATTCTGATCAGCCGGATTAAAATGCATTGCAGGAATAGGCTCTGATTTGTTGATCTTCAAAATCCATAAAATAAAAATTGCTACTTTAAAAAGTATTTTCTGGAAAGGGTTCATTTTTCTGTAACATTTTAGAGCTGATTCTTCAGTTTACAGGTGATTTACCTGAATTAGATTAGACTTCCATGAACTACGTACTTGTAAAAGTTCACCTGATTTCCATAGGAAGAACATGAACTTTTCTCAGTGTAGAAAGAGCAGGACCAAATCAGAGATTTGTCCCTAAGTGTTATCTCTGCTTTTGGTGTGAGTTGTTCTGTCTTGTCCTTCACTCTAGCTTGGAATACTGACTTTTTTAGTGGTCATGATGTTAACTTATTTTATGTATGCCTTCCGAATGCCTTCCTCACATCCTTTGTCTTTCCACAGAAGCTGCTGGCGCTACTGTTCTTGCAATGTTGTGATAAGGAGGGTTGTGATGCCATGGAGACACTGTATTCCCAGCCCTCCCTGATGACTGAATCCCCTTTCAGCTCTTTAAGAAGAGAAAATATGGATCATTCTCAGTATTTTTAGCAGCTTTTTATTTCTTAAATTCTTTTCCTGTAATGTTGTGTCTTATTTGTTGATGTGGTAAGTTGGGATATGCTTGTGGGTGTGTGAGATTTACATTGAATACATTAAGTATAAGTGAAGATGGCCTCTCAATTTTGAAATATGTCTGTGTAGTTGCCTTGGTCCCTCCTGTGCTTTCACTGAGATTGTTAAACTGGGGTTTTTGTAGCTTAGATTGTGAAAGAGCTCTAAGAGAAGAGCAGTGAGTCAGTCTGTGTGCATATGACAGGTGTACAGAGCTTAGGAGGAGTAGAACATCCAGAAAGCAAGTTAATGTTTGAAACTCTTACCAACTCGTGGAGTTTTTGTCTCCAGAACTATACTAATGGTTCTGACATTAATTAAGGCATTAATATTGCTGTAAAATCATTCAAGCTGGCCAGAAGGGCAGGAGCACAGCATAAGAAGGGTCTAGATCTCTCGAGTTTTATGTGGTCACAAGTAGCGTAAGCAGAACTCTGTATGGTAATAGATAAATGCTGTAATGTCACCTTCTTTGGTGAATAACCCATCAGCTACAAATCTGGGTTCTTTGTGGGGAAGTGGTTGTCTTGGTATATGAGATCATATTCCTGCCTGAAGTGATTTAAAAGCAATTCCTCATGGAAGAGAATAAAATTAATTCTAAGTGGTGGACTAGCAATTTTCTTAAGCATTATTCTTTGTGTGTGCTTGTAAAACACAACTGTAGGGTTTTTTCTTCTGTACTTGCTCATTGTTTAAAATGACTGGTCTGCTTTGATGTGCCCTTTAACCTTTGTATTCTGCTGCAGAAGTGGGAGAGGCTTGTCTCCTGTTTCAAAGCCTCTTCCAGCTTTATCAAAATATGACTGTTAGAATGGGAGAGCTTTGTTTTCTGCTGAAAGTCGAAAATTTAAATCCTAATAAAATACATAGCAAAATCTTTTAGCATCCTAAGTTGCACTCTGGCTTACTAAATACTGTCTAAATTAATGCGTTAATTGACAATACTTTAATGCGAAAGAGCTGTGTGATTTCTTATTCCTTGTCTTTGGTGTTTTGTACATTAGAAAGCAAGATTATTAATGAGTAGAAAGACATTTATATAATTCAGAATGTCTCATTAGTGGCATGCGCATCTTGACTTTAAAGCTGAGATGAAATCAAATTGAAATGCTGAAAAAATCCCTTGGGAGTTTCTTTATAATTGCTGCCATGCTTAATATTAGCACTGTAACAGTTTCCCACTCCATTAGTTCCTCATCTAATAAATTAGTCCTGCTCTTTGTATCCATATATACAACGGTCTTCGAAGAAAATGGGACTGTTTCCTTATTTAGGAGTAGGGACCATTTGGTTTATTGAGGAGCAGTTTCTGATCAAAGGAATCCATATGACCACTAAAACGAGTTTGTTGTTTTAAAACTACAGCTCGATGTATAGTTAAATTACTCCGACTCCGCCTTCCCGGTCTGTGGAAGAAGGGGAGGAAGGGAATTGTTGCAAACCTGTTGCTATGGCCACGTAGCAGGGGCTGAGCTGCTCGTGCGGCTGGAATCCTGCTGCATCAGCTGCTGCTCGGTGAGTCCTTCCTTACACTTTGCTACATGATGAAAATGCTCCATTAGAAATGTTCTTTTGAATGCCAGTAAGAAATCTGTACCCTAATAAGGGTCCCCTCCCCCAGCAACCCACGAGGTTTCCTTACATAATAACCAAATTGATATATCTCAGGTGAGACATCTGAATGCATTTGTGATTTTCATGTGAACATTATTCTTTTTCCATGTCAGACGGATTTCATTCTTTCTGAGCTGATCTCGGATGAAAGTTTGATGTTGTGCCAAGAAATGGGGCAGCTTCATCTTTCCTCCCTTCTTCTTCTGACCACATGAAATCTGGGATCCCCTAACATGAATTAATGCACTTAGTTCAAAGGCATTTGAAACAATGACGAGCAAGATTTTTAAATTAAACACTGCAGAATCCTTTGAGGGCTAAACTGCAAGCACTTGGGTTGAATTAAGTGAACAATTCTTTGCTCTCCCAGGGTATTAGAGTTGTAGTTTCAGAAGGCCACTGCTACTACAGCTATGCACACTGAGGTGTCCTTTTTACATGAGAAACAGCTTTCCTCCCATGCAACTGAGTTGAAGAACCGCCAGTTGGACTGAAAAGAAAAAAGGAAAAAAAGACGACAAGTCTTCAAGAACTTGGTTAGTTTTTATCATGTTGTCCCTGTATTGAGGTAATTCCTGAATACTGTGTTTCTCTTTACATATTTTCAGTCTTGTAGAATTTAAACAAGACTGAACTTGGAGGATGAAGTCCAGCATATTGCATTTGGTTCCTCCAGTGAGTAGAGGAAGAATAATCTCCCAGTTTCCCAAGGTAAGCATTTTTTATCCCTTTGATCACAGTATGTAGCCCCTGCCACACTGATCTATCTTTCCATTGTGCTAATATGGTATTTTTATTTAATTTAATGTACACTTGTTGTCTTCTGTTAAAATTACAAGTTATTTAAGAGTCTTTCAAAGTTTAATGTAACCTCATAGTCCCATTCAATGCTGATCTCTTTAATAATAATCCTCATTCTTCTTTCTAACCTTTACAAAAAAAGTGACTCTTGTTACAGAAGTGTTATCTTACAATATTTATCTTGTTTTTTCAGCAAAACATTAATAATTACATGCTTAAAGCACTCCGACACCAAGGGCAAAGAGGAACCATAGCTGACATTAAATTTGCCAAAAAAGTAATTAGGAGGCTTTGGTTAAAGAACTTGAGGCAATTTTAATTTTCTGTTTGTATAAGAACCTTAGTCATACAGTAGCTCAAATGTAGTAGGCACTGTAGAAACACAGACAAAATATCTTTGATGTCCTCAAAGACTTTTGTATTTGAAGTGTAATAGAATAGTTAGGGAAGGGCAAGGAATTACCACTTGTTTTTTTCAGTTGTTCAAAAGATCCTTTTAAGGGAGTTTACTTTTTTTTCCTATTCTTGATCTCAGCCACATATTTTGCTTTTAATTTTATGAAAAATACCGCAGATATTTTAAGCAAATGCAAGGTAAAATGCATTTTCCTCATTTTTAACTAATTCCCAGTTACAGGACTAGTAATAAAAACCGTGCTTCACACTTACAAAAGATTGAAAAAACTTCATAGTAATAAATGACTTGCTGGTGGTATGCTCCCACCCACGTTTGTCTTGTGTGTCTTAGAATGTTGGGATAATTGAAGGCACTTAGTGTTGTACAGAATGATGAGTAAATGGATTTGGCCCTGGCTGCTTAGGCAATGCTGGACACTGACACTCAGAAAGGTGCTCAAAGAAAATTGTTGCCCCAAGGAGTTTTTACAAACACAGCTCTGGGGAAACCTTACTGCCTTCTAGCCCAACCTACCCCTTTCCTTATGCCAGGATAACTTTGTTCTTGACAATCCCTGTGAACAATCATTATTTTCTGTTTTTCCTTGCCAGTTTGGCCTCTTGCCAAGTAACCATCACCCAGTTTGTCCCAGCAGCTGTTCTCTTTTCAGTGGTACACACCTGAGGCCTGTCTGCAGTTTAAAGAGCACTTCCACGCCCAGGTCAGGACTGCTTGTCAGCAGAGCACTGGAACAGCTGGGTAAGTTTGTAATAACCCAGGTATGCAAGTAAGAAAGTATTTCAAGCTCTATGCCTCCTTTCTTCATTGGCTTTCCCCTCCTCATTCCTCATGTTCCTTGCTCCAGTATGTTTCAAGGCAGCTAAGCTTCTGCACGGGGCAGTTCTCTGACCTGTTCCGTAGTACATGAATCAAGTGCCTCTTATTCTGCTGGGATAGGTAGCATTGAAAAAATGGTGTAGTAGTTTAGAAATGAAAAGGTTTTTAGCACCCTTTAAGTAAACACTTAGTTCAAAAGATCTAACAGATCCAGCCTTGCTGTGTTCTCTGTAGGGGTTCCAAAGAAGCAGTTAATAAAGGCTTTGGAGGGATATAAAGACAGCAGTTCTAAGATTCTTGAAACATCTAGGAATCTGGTTTTAGTCTTTTTGAAGTATACATGCTGAGAAGTTGTCTTAAATTGTCTTAAATGGCTCCTTAAAACTGGAGGAAAATTCTGGTAAATATATAGCATTTAAAAATCAAAATAAGCTGATTTATGCTCTACTAATAATCCTGAAGTTGTTTTTTTCCCCCACATTATCTCTCCTCCAGAACTGTTACTATTACTGATTTAATCTGTGAAGCAAGGCAAGAAGGCTAAACTGTCTTGAAATTATCACTATTCAGTTAAAATAAATATCTGTACATTTTAGTGATAAATGCTTCTGGTTTCAGTGTGAAGGATCCTCCATAAAGTGGAGCTCCTATGAGTACTGACAATTAGCTCACTATTCCTCCAGCTCTAGAGTTGCTGACATGAGGCTTGTCATGATATCCATCTTTAAATGCAATTTTTTATTCATTTCACTAGGGAACCTTTCTAAAAAAAACTTTTTAAGCCAAAATATGTCACCCTGAGAGACATCAGTGACTTTATTCCTTTTTAGAAACACAGTCACTATCTTAGTTTCATGTAAATTTGTTACAAGTGTCTGGACAATTTTCCAAGTAAGACATGCTTTATTGAATTAAGGTATTTTTTCCTTCCACTTCCAAGATGTATTTGTTTGGGATTTTTTTATTATTGGTATTTTTTTATTTCTATAGTAAACCAACTCTATGTAATTTATTCTGGTAACAGAGTATAACTAAAAAGCTATATGTTTTGTCTTTGTGGATAGAATTAAACTACTTTTCTGTCACTACTTTCTAGATATGATTGTTATTTGGTCATTTAGGTTATTTTTTGGTGGAATGAGGGTAGGAAGGGCAGCCAGAATGTTTTGTACAGTACTTGTAAAGCTTGACAGGAATAACCATTTTCTTCCTTTTCCATTATCCCAACTAATAGAATATTTCTTCGTCCTTTGGAAAGCTAGTCAGATAAATTCAGTAGCTAATGGCTGTATTTAATACTCTTCTGATAGTCCATCATTGTGTTAAATGGTCTGATCTAGGGTTTATTTTTTCCCCCAGTACGAATTAATGGAACACACACCTCTAAACCATCACTTTCTCTTTGGCTTTTCCCTTAAGATTGTTGATTTTATTCAGTATTTTCTCAGTAACAGTAATCAGGAGCACAGGGGTCTGTGGTCACCCAGTTAATGTTGGCTGGCACATAAAACTTTTTTTTTCTTTTTTTGGAAATATTAGTCATGCGGTTTACCAGTCAATTTTTCAACTATTTAGAATAGATTACTTGGAATCAGCATCTCATGGAAGTCGATGTAACCAGAAATAGTATTCAATAGAAGATTAACTCCTTTGTTAAAAAGCCATTCCTTGATAGAAAATAATATTAAACCCCTTAAGTCATTTTTGTAGCATGTGCATACGAGATGTCAATCCAAGTTTAGGTCAACAAATAAACTCACTTATCCACCTGGATGTCCTAAAAGAGACACATTTCAATTTTAAGAATGCAGGCTGAGTCACCTAAAGCCCATTTGCTGTATCCTGTGGGAGGACCTAGAGCAAAGAGGATTATTTGCATGAAACCAGGTTCAGATTAATATTATTCCAGACAGTCAGAAAATCTATTGGCTCTAACCCTATGGGTTGTTTTTCCCAGACACACATTCTGCAGTGGCTTCTTTTATTATCAGCAATTTCTTATTTCTGCACTTAGGACTTCATTTGTACTATTAAAGTCAATGAGAAACTTGGGATAATTTGGAATGCAAAGGATGCAGATACACTATGGTCTTATGTGTAAACGTATGTAAAATTATGCCAAATGCGTATACTCGTAGTCAAAGCAATTTTAATAGAATAAAATTTGTTCCTCTGAATTGAAATTAAGGGGAAAAAAAAT